>WUQG02008008.1:9247-22664 GCA_011317285.2 Androctonus mauritanicus
TGTAAGTTCTAGAACGTTTTCTTCTACGTTTTGAATTTGTATTCTTTTAAATTTTGTAAGAGCTGAAGATCTAATTTTATCAATTTCTAATTATCATTTATATCAATGCACTACTACTTTGTATTAAAATAATTTTTTAAAAAAGAGGAAAAAAACATGAATTGAAGGAGAAGTTGTTTAATTATATAAATATATTATCTTTCAGTTTACAATATTTTAACTGGATAAGTCTTTATATATCATGAAATAGAACTAATATTATGAAATAATGGAATTTTATACTTTTTGAAATAGTTTTTAACATTTAATTATTTGCTTAAATAATTAAAATTTTAAAAAATAGTTAAGTAGATTAGACAACTAGCAGTCAGCTTAGCAACAAGAAACATTATCCAATGTGGTTGGTCAGAGTTTAAAAAAAAAAAAAAAAAAAGCCCATCTGATATCTTGCTTCTCACCCCTAAGTCTTTCAAAACAATATCTTGCTTTGATAACTGCTTGTCAACTCTGCAGCTGATCCATAACATTATAAATAATAAAATATATATAAATATATGTACCAATACTATACTAAACATTAAGTTTATTTAAATGGATCTGTTTCATGTAAAGTATACTTCCTTGAATTTATTGCATATTTTCTTGATTTAATCTAGTTAGTTATGCTGTTATCTTGTATTTAATCTTCTAATATCATAGAATTTTACTTTTTCTAAAACTATTTATTAATTTTAAAAATCTTTTCAATGAAGGAATTTTATCACAAATTTTTGTCTGATTTAAAATCAGTAGTAATTCTTTAGCAACATATTAATGATAACTATACATTTGATATGATTAAAGAATGACAAATTATTAGACAATTCATGATATAAACTTATTCCACATTGATAAAAAAACAAAATTTAATATCAAAGATTAAATAAATTACAAAAATTAAATATTCTTTTATAAAATATAACCAAAGAAAATATCAGTTTCTAAAAAAAAAAAAGATTTTGCCTTTTCAATTTTTTTTTAACTAGTAGTCTATAAAATATGATAAATATTTTTTTTTTTTATGGAGAAAAATTTGGAGAAATTGAAAGAGATTTCCTCCAATTTACAAAAGTAGAATGTTCCTATGAAACCTTTCATAAACCAAAACGGCATAAAGTGGAGATGCAATTACCATTAATTTATATGGAAAAAATTTTTGAGCCAATAAAATAACACACAAAATTTAAAATAACTAATATATAATAAAAGCAGGAATGATATGATATATAGTCTATATAAAATAGAAATAATATATGTACACTATATTTTCATTTATGGAATCACTTACGCTTTCAGTTAAGCTACTATATCACATATGGGATATCCTGTATCTGGCAGAGTAACTTTTAGAGACTATCATAGCTTAATCAGCATGTGTGATGGGTCAACTAGACAGTTGAAAGATGGAATTTAATGGCCCAGAAGTAGACTCTCCTGAAAAACTGGAGGTATGCAATCTGGAATTGAAGTTGGATCCCCAGGATAGTGCATTACTGCACAACAATCCAGCCAATTTCTCTTTTTGTAAAAGTGAAAATCCTTTTCAAATTTCTTTGTTAACAAAGTACTAATGTAGATATTTTGTAAAAGCAAAATAATGCAACCTGTATATATAAACGATCAAGTGAAATTATATATAAAATTTATATAATCACATTCACATTTCCAAAACTATTTATAGAGAATATTGATATTTGTAGCAAATATTTATAGCTGTTTTTCAATATAATGTAAAAAATTAGACAGATATATTGAAAAATATATATTTATGATGCATTCATTTCACTATATAATACCAAAATTTATTAATTATGTTTTTTCTGAGTTCAGTTATGAAATATCAAAATCATACACTGGAAGAAAAATCTTACATTAAAAATAAAATTTTCTAATGTGTGTTATAAAATTGACTTTTATAGATAAAGTGATAAGTAATTTTTCCTTCTTTATATGAAATTAATTCATTCTTCAAAACATCACAATCAGTGACAATAATCAGTAATCAGCATAAAACAGAACTTAAATAAAAAAATAATTTTTTGTATATTATTCAAATAGAAATTCTTAAAATTATTTAGCAGATAAATACTACAGTATCTGGATATGTTATAAAATTTTTTCCTACTTCCACTCAGTAATTTATTATTGTAGATATTAGATAATATTTAAAAATTATTGTATTAACTTAGATGTGAGAAAAAGATTTATAGAAAGACGTCAGTTTAAAAAAACTAAGAATACAACAAATATAGTAGAAGATATTTTGTCTGTCTTTGCAGATATACATGAGTAATTCTGATATTTCAGATGGAGTGCAAGAAATGGCAAATCTGTACGATGTATGTGCTCAAATCATAATGAAAATTTGTTCATAAACTGAAATAATACATCTTAAACAACATTGTAAAGATTTGTTTAGATATCTTCTAGAAATAACTATAATCAATTTTAAAGAATTTTACATAATAATTATAAATTGAAATTATGTTGTTTTGCAGATTAATATTATCATCTCAGTTCATATCATCATTTTTCAAAACATCCATTAATAATAAAGGTATGTATAATTTATTAAAGCAAAAATAAGTAAATAATTCTTAAATTATTAATAATTTTAATATCTGCAAATATAAGTGACACTTTTTTAACTGCTTTGTTATTACTTCAATACTAATTACTATAAAGCAAGCATTAAACAGCAGGTGTAAAACGAACAAAATAATTCTTTAATGCACTAATGTTTTTGATGCATTTGCATCATCTTCAGACACAGATACAAATACAACACAGTAAATAAGCCAGTACAAACTGTGTTTGTACTGGCTTATTTACTATGTTGTATTTATATCTGTGCCTGAAGATGATGTGAATGCATCGAAAATGTTAGTGCATTAAAGAATTATTTTGTTCGTTTTACACCTGCTGTTTAGTGCTTGCTTTATAGTAATTAATATCTGCAAACAGTATTACATTTAGAAATTTTAAGCAATCTAATTATATACAGGGTATTCCAAAAGTTTGGAATCATAAGGAGTTTTATAGAGCATGTTCAAAATGATCCCCATTATTTGTAACAGGTTCAGTTGATACTGCTATTCCATTAACACACTGTTGATGACACACAGATCAATCTTCTGACAAGCCATGTAGATCAGCAATCTACATGGAAAGAGAAAATGAAGGAATTCACTATGATTCCAAATTTTTGGGATAGCCTTTAGATGGTAGAATAAACAAATGGTTTGCCAGTAAAAATCTATAACTATAACTGGATAATAAATTATATAATATAAGATAAAATGAATTATAAAATGCTTGAAAACTTTTTAAGTTGAAGATAGTCCAGAATTAGCATTAAATGATCTAATTAATACTTGAAAATAAAAAGTAAAGATGATGTAAAAGCAAATAGAATATGCTATAATTTTCTTAAAGAAAATTTAGAATACTTTTTGCCAATTTTTAAATCTCTGTATAATTATATTTTGTAAATTGATAAATCAAAAAGATAAAGAAATTCCAGTACTGTATTTGCATTAGAATTTTAATAATAATAAGTTGTAACAATAGTAAATAAAATTTTATATTAGATATAATTAATCATTTCTATAAACTGGAGTTTTATGGATATTTTATTATCTGCAGTTTACAAGAATATTATTACTTTAAATTTTATATACTTTAGTTAACTAAACAAAAAATTTGATTATTTTACAATTCAAACTTCCTTGAATTAAAAAATGTAAAATAATAGTTTTAATATATTTTTTCTTAAAAAAAAAAAAAAAAAATGTAACTATTATTTCTAAGTTTTCATCAGATAGTTTGATTGAAGGAACCTTTATTTTCAACTAAATTTTAAAAAATTTTTGACATAAACAATATTACTTTCTTTGTTTAATCTAAATTTCATTTTGTACAAACATTTTTTATAATATAATCACAATACTGTATAAGACAAATGTACTGAACCCAATTATTATATTTACATATTTTTAGTTTTTATAAAATTTTTCTCTTAATTTTTTGATGTTTTTTCCATAATTCAAAATATTCTTATTCTCTGCTGATGAGTGAAATTTATGCTTTCTAAGTTTAAAAAAAAATATGAACTTATATAGAAATGTTGTTTTTTGTTTTCCTTTCTGCATTTTAGAATTAATCTTTTGGGAAAAAATTTCAGAACAATTTTTGTTTTCTGAAACGTGTCCAGATGATCTATTAGAAAGATCGAAAACATTTACGTAAATAAAAAAAACTGTTTCCTGCTAATAGTGCTTTAATACTTTGCATATATAAAATGCAATGTTTGTCCGTTGTTTGTCTTCCGCAAAGGCACTGTTTGACCTCTAAGGATCATACTTAGTCTGGAGACTTCCTGCGGATAATACAGGCTACCCAGCGTCGAGATCGCCCCAGGGATGGGTGTTTTGGGATGGCAGTAAAAGTGTCTTCATTTAAATATTTCAGAGTGATATTCGAATTCGGAGTGACATGACGTCATCGATGACGCGACAGTATATGATGTCACAATACGATTCCGTTCCGTGCCATCGCGATGACGTAACAATGAATGACCTAACGTTTCCGATATGAAGACGTCGCGACATTATAGGCTGGCTAAATCAACTGATAAAATTAGATGCAAAAAGCTAATGGATTACAAATGCTGTAATGAATTACATGACGTCATCGTGATTAACCAATTAATTCCAAATGCTATAATAAACGAATTATACGGCAAAATGATTGTTCGAGATCGGGATGTCACAAGATCCCATCAAGGCATTATGACGTAACAAAGATCGTTACGCAAGCACGCCGATAACGTCGTCACATAATATTGATAACTGATCCCGCGGTTTTATACTTTTTAAATTCATATAAAGAACAAATAACTTTCTATCAGTTTTAATTCAATTAGTCTGATGATATAATATTTCAATAGACATGCGGTTGAAATAGCAGATGAAATCAATGCATGAAATAATTTTCCAATTAAAAAAAATTTCCTTGGGATACAGTACAATGAAGATCGGTAAAATGGTCAAGTGTTTGGTAGGTATAGTACATATAACAGCATTACGAATTTAAATGTTCCTCCAAGTAAATGCTTTTCAAATTGAAGCGCGGAAAGGCATACTCTCATAAGTTGTGAACTTTCTGAAAATTGAAAAGAAAGTTGCGAACTTCTTAATTTTCAGAAGAAAGACTATAGAAGAAATCAAAACTAAATTTTTCCTACTTTCCTTTTCCATTCCCATACGATATATATATTATCAATTTTTTTTTGTGTACGCATGTGTACGTACAGTGGCTATCAGAGGAGGCAAGAGGGGCGGCTGCCGCAGGCCTCAATTTATAATTCAATATGTTAGAAAAAATGTGTTCTGTTCAAGCTTTACACGTACGCACATACTTTAAAAGAAAATGTGAGACTAATATTTTTTTGAAGCTCTTCAAAAAAAATAAAATAAATTAAATCGATAAATCTACACTGGTAAGTATACAAGAAAAGCGAAAACATTGATAGAGAACTTTAAATTTTGACAAACACCGAAGCTTGAACAGTATATATATTTTTCTAACATATCGAATTATAAATTGAGTCCCTAAAATTATGTTGAGTTATAAATTGTTTTATATAAAAGTTATATAAGAATTTATTAAGAAATTTAAAGTAATAATAACTCAGTTTTTGATATAATATTTCTGTTAAAATATTACATGACAAATCATTTTTCAAAAATAAGTATATTTTCTTAATAAAGTATTGCACTATATTTAAATCGGACGCTCTTCTCTAATCGTAATATATAAATTATCTGATGATGATGATGATAAATTTTGCCGTTGAGTTTTGATTTCTTTTACAGAAGCGAGGGAAGTTATTAGAATAATATCACTGAAATAACACCTAAGGAATTTCGAGTTTCCTACCTACAAAATATTCTAAGATTTTATATATAATTTTAATTTTCTTTATTTCGATTTAATATTTAGTTTTCAAAATGATTATCTTAATCAAAGAATTCAAAAATTCTTAAAATTTATTCGCTGTAGACAGGTGACCTATTTCGACACCTGTCGACTGTTCCATTGTCTTAAGTTGGAGACGATACCGAATTTTCGAAAAACAAAGGAAATGCTTAGAAAAATTCAATGTCAGAAAGGGTGTCAGGTGAACGTTATTGCACCTTTTTGTCGACCGAACTTTAGCTTGGAGATTCTAACCTTATAAGTTAAGTTGTTACACTGTAAACCCAGAGTTCAGTATGTTATAAGTTGTGCTTTTGTTTAAACATTTCATGGTGATCGAATCATATCTGCTTTGTTACTCTAATCGATCGTGATATTTACTTGATTTTGGAATATAATTTCGCAAAATATATTTAAATGGGATTTGAATTGTATTCGGTGCTTAAAATAACGCTAATAGTTTATCTGCGACTAAACCAAGTTTTTATATTCTCCATTAATGCTTTTCCTAGATAATTTTGATGTTTCTTTCCTCTTAATGGTTCTTTCTTCTACTAAGAATGATTTTTACTATATTTTAGCTAAATATATTTTTCTTCAACTATTTTCTTCCTTGATGAAAGCTTCAATTCTAATAAACTCTTCGATTTTTCTCCCTCTAGTATCAAGCAGGACTGAGAATCGTAACTTATTTATTACGAAGTGGTTTGTGCAAAAGGGAAGCAAAATCTGGTCAAAATATTTCTGCATCTGTAAAACAAATATTTAATTAAATTTCAAAGAAATCAAAAACTTGCAAAATTATATTATTTCAGTTTTATAAATTTTTACTGTTATGTTAATTTTTAGAAATACTAAAGCTTAAAAATAAATCTAAAAAATACAGTAGATACTTTTGAACAATGTTTTGTTGTTTGAGACATTCTAATTTGGAATTCTTCCCGAATAGTTTTCACAAGATGGCATTTTCCTGCAACAATCTAGATATCTAACTAAAAATATTTTTTCGTAGTCACCAGTAAATCATTATTAATAGTAATATAATAACTATTAAATTGTATGGAAATCGCGCGTTTAAAGCTACAGTTGACATTTGATTTCTCTTACAGAGTTCTTCCTCCGAAGCATGATATCACCCGCTTGAACTTTGACAGATAAGGATTGAGAATTTTAAAAGAGGATAGGATTAGGAGAGAACCTACCTCCGAAACATTTGGCTGGATGTGGACGAATTCTTGGTAAAGACTGCAAGCGACCATCTTAAAATACCAGGATGTGTTATTTTTGGATGCGATGCGGTGGATTGGCCTTGAAGGAGACTCAGTACAGTGTGCATCTGTCGGCGGTACGACATTAGTGTTGGACGTGCGGGAAAATTCTGATCATTAAGATATGAAGTGGACGGTTCGATCTTTGATAATGATGTATGCTAGCTTTGTGCTCGCCCATCGCCCCTCTCACCCGACTATCAAAGAAGACGGTTAGAAAAAAACAAAAACGATAATCTGGTCTTCAGTGAGTGTCGTGTGACCCTTATGAACCGAAGGGAAGGCGATCGTTCCATGTACAGGGAGCGAAAAGAGGAACCTCCACC
This sequence comes from Androctonus mauritanicus, assembly GCA_011317285.2. Classification (NCBI taxonomy): domain Eukaryota; kingdom Metazoa; phylum Arthropoda; class Arachnida; order Scorpiones; family Buthidae; genus Androctonus; species Androctonus mauritanicus. Next base: position 16,860 of record WUQG02008008.1, read on the forward strand.
CTCCACCAATAACAATGTGCAAGTTGTCAGCATCCAGAATTTCCCGGTTATTACAGCCCAGGATGGCAGAAAACCTACTAAAACCGCTAGGTGTAGTTACGGATATCGACTCAAAGCCCTGGCCGAAATCAGAAATAGTCTGTTGCCTTTTGCAACCGGCGATCTGACCGAATTGAGTAGCGCCAGTAGTAGTACAACCAGCGAATGTGGATGTGGTCAAGTCGACGGAGCAACAAACGAGTTAGACTGTAATTCCCAGATTATCTTACAACAGTATGCCAATTCTAGAGAAGCCGAGGTAAGTTAGATCTGTTCTTAATTAGTAAAAGAAAGTGTTGACATATGTATGAAACGTAATGATGACAGTATAGTAAAAAAAAAAAAAATAAATAAAAGAGGAGGGAGTTAATCAGTTTTGTCTTCCTGTATTCTAACAGGATATCATTTTTTTAACAATGTCCTATAAAGTGTTGAGTTCGATATAAGCAAATAGGTCAATCGTACCGTTGAATATATAACGAAATTGATTAAATCAGCATTTCCTATACATCTCACTGCACTTGTTATGCTTATTGAAATTTGTTGTAGACTCATAGAACACTTTCAAATACATTTTAATAATCGAAATACGAAAATTTTGAAAGTAGGTTAACTCCTTGACAAGAGATGCCGACGTGTCTTGCAGAATGAAGTTTAATTTCCTCAGACTGCGTATTGCGACGGTTTTCCTGGAAACTGTCCCACCAGTACAGCTTTGACTGCAATTTTTGTTGTTAGTCTCTGGCTCATTCCGACTGTTTACTCCTCAATTCTGTCTAATTTAGGAATGGCAGAAAAATATTTTGGCTGCCGCTTTGTACTTCTGTATTTATATATACAGTATATATACACACACACATAATTCGAAACTTCTTTAAATCTTTAGTGACTTGGAAAATAATAAAATTAGTACCAAACTGTTACGAATATTTTTCAGTCATCAAAAGTGTCCTTGAGTCTTCATATTATTTATTTCTGGATCTGTCACGTAAATAATACAGTAAGGTTTTTTTTTATTTCTCCCTCACTCTCCTGCTCTGTATATTTATCTCCCCAGTCTCTATGACCTTGACTGATGATAATTAAATCTAACGGGGGAGAGATTTATCATACCATTTATGATCGTATTCTGAAACAATATATACAAATATATAGAAAGGGAATTTCAGAAACGGTATACCTAGATCGTATTGTAATGTTGCGCTGCTGCTATTATATAGTAGTTTTGACGACAGATTTTTTTTAATCCTGATTATTTCGATTGTATATAAATATACTAGCATTCTAAACATAACTATCTCCACAATCATTGGCACTATTCTACAGGTGTACTGTAATTCAACTGAGTAAGCGTTCACTAAATTGTATTCCACTAAGATTAATCTCAATAGTGTGCTCCATTCTTCCGCTTCCATCCGACTGACCTGGACGATCGACACACTTCAGTAGAATTCATTAGCCTTAGGTCAGTTTTGGTAACTGCCTCCACGGTGATTCACAAACAGGTCTGTCTGCTTAAATAGTTCAAAATTTTTATTTTTTATATTAAAAATCGAGAATAGATCTATATAGAGCTTTTATTGCTATATATAGCAATACAGTATTTATATATATGTTTGATATGATATATCTATGCTGACTTTAAATTAGATAAGTTATAGACGGGCATTACTTATTATCAGATATTACTGTGAAACAAAAAAAAATTGGCGCCAAAAGTCACGCTCATAACCCGTTTGTAATTGAATCACCTCTAAGGCACTTTGTTTCACTCGTATCAAGTATTCAAGTATTAAACGTTTAGGATTTTGCCCCTCTTAGCTCCTGACCTGAATATTCCGAAACAACTATTCAGGTTTCTGGAGTTCAGAGAACTCGGACTAACCTAATCAACTTGACTAGAATATCATTAAGACGCATTAGGCATGAAATTATATTGAGCGATCGAAATGTGGGTGTAGCTGGCGAGTTTATAAGCTTACGATCGAAGAATTTGAAGATTTGGCATCAATTTATTGGCAACTGGCATATATTTCGTGTGAAAAGAATTTGAAATATAAGTTTTCGAAAGATATTTCGATCCGGAAATACAAATACGGAAACGCATCGCATTCCGTTTTTCATTTCCGGATTGCAATATATATATTCGCGTTTTGCCGAACTGAAAACAGCGCACGATAGTATATATTAGTCAAAAACTCGAGTATTTAAATCGATCGTTTTGTTTTCAACCGAAATGTTTAATCAAAATATATATATACTGTATTTTCTATGTTTTTATTATAAATGCCACCAAAAATATGTTGCTGCAACATCTTCATTTCCGTTAGAGATTATGTAGAAACTGGCCTTTAAAAGTCACATGTTTGAAAGGTCATCGACCCTAATAATCCAAGAACCGGTCTTTTAGTTTAGATTACTTTCAGAAAAGACTGACTGCTAATGTGACTCAATTTTGCACCACCTCCTGTACTAATGATGGAATGCTGTTTGACTCCCACTTACTATAACCATAAGATGGGGTATTTTCAGTTGCTGATCTATATTATCGATACATACGTTGTTTTTTTTTTTTTTTTAAATATAACTTTTAACTTTTAGATTTATTAATTCTGGAGGGCAAGTTATACTGTTATGAGTGAAATGTATTAATGATTGATGGTTGTTTTTGATAAGCTTATCTCTGGAATTCCATCAGTGGATAAGTGTATTCCTGTTTCTTTCATTTAAGCAGTAAATAAAAAATTTAGGTCACATAGTTATTAAATGTTTTCTCTTAGTAAAATGATATCATAACTCAATAGATTACTTTAAAATTAAGTAAATATAGCAAATCAGAAATATACTAGTTTTTTGGGGGGATAAAATTTTAGTTTCCCTCATAATAGGATGCCATTTTCCATTTACAAATCTATAAGAAATTCATTAATTAACTTTAATATTTATTCAATTTTAATATCATTTAGCAGAAAAATACTGTAATTTATTTTTTTTAATAATAACCCAAAAATGAAATCCTATTAATTTCCGTATAAGAAGTCTGATTTGAAATAATGTTCACAGTTTGACAAATTATAAACTATATATACACACAATGTACTTAATTTGTAGTTAGTACAGTATTTAATTTTTTGACTTTACTTTTGAACAATTTTATTTCTTAATGCTGAGAGAGAGTTTTCATGAATCAAGTTCATGTGTGTTTATATATTATATAACATAATAGTTACTGATTTTATATTATAAAACAGTAATTTTCTTAAAAGTATAAACATTCACAAAATGAAATATTATATAAATTTACAAAGAAAAATTACAATGCTTAATTTCTGATGTTTTCCAGTTAAAGAAATTTTAAATTATAAATATGCATTGATTGATTTATGACTCCTCATATCTTATGACAGCAATGTAATTAGTCAATACAATTGACAAAGGATTAGAATCCCTGATCTAAAGAAAATTTTAAGAATCTTTTTTTTTTCGTCTGGTTTTTGTGTTAAGTTTATTATGACAAACTGGAGTATAATAATAAAAATTGGTAGTGGGTAATCGATTATAAATTTTTTTCGTTATTCTGAATTTTAGATAAATTATCAATAAAATTTGTCAAGTACACAATATGTGTCTTCTTACAATATATTAACTTTAAAATTCAAATTTTAAAAACTTTTTGTTTGCTCTCTCAGGACTAGAAAGAGAATAAAGAACAATTTTTTTAAATTATTAAGGTGTAATTAAACATGATGAAATACTATAATAAACAAGTTTCATAATCTATAATATTCTCTCCTAAGAAAGTTTTATTATGCATTTGTATGTAATACGATCAGATTTTAATAATATATTTTCTTTCAAAATGTAGGAATCATTGTTACGGACAACAAAGCCATCAGCTAATAAATTCAATGAATCAAATTCTGAAAATAAGCACGATTCAATTGCTGAAGTCCAAAAGCATGAAATTAATGGCATTACAAGATCCAGTTAGTATTGCTTTGTTTTTGAGATAAAATATGTATTATACATATACATATCACAGACATATATAGATGATTTTTGATATTTATTAACATTTATTTATTTTTGTTTAGATTTGAATGCAAAACCCCTTCGGAAACTGAACATTCAGGAAAACTGTAATTGGGAATTGTCTAAATCTCTGGAAAATTCTGGCAATACAGATAATTCTGGTATCAGCATTACTGGTCTCCAACATCGAATTCTTCCAGATGCACCAAAATTAATTAGTGGAAATGGAAAGCATCTTTCTGACACTCAGAATCACCATCAGTTATCTCGACAACAATCACCAAATTTTTTACACAATGAACCCCCTCCTCCTCCTCCTCCTCGAGGAATGCAGAGTCCTCAGACTCCTTATAGTGGTTTAGTTGGAAATCATGTTCAGCACTTTTTAAAACGAATATCTCCTGTGCCACATGCTTCAAGACAGCAGACTGTTGGCTCTTCCTCTTCAACGCCACAGAGAGGAACAAGTCCAGTTGCATTAGGACGAGCTACTGCTATGGTATCAAATGCCATTCAAGCAAAGCAACAATTAGCTCATCAACTGCAGAACTTGAATATTTACTCTAGCAGTACATCATCATCACGAACAGAACCACCACCACCTTATCCATCTAATTCTTCATTATATTCATCATCTCCACCCTCATATGCTTCTTCTAGTTCAGGAAAACAAAGTCCAACACCTACTATTAGCAGTAGTGAATATTCAGTGCCACCAGTTTTGCAACATAAGAAAACTCCACCACCAGCTTCTGAAAATTCTTTACAAACACAACAAGCACATTCTTATGCTTTTCAAACTACTACTGTCCATGTACCTGTTTCAGTTACAACAGTTCTTACTACAGCTGTTCCTCGTACCACTTCATTACAGGCATGGAGTGCACGTCAAGCAAAATCCCAACCTCCAGTTATTATGCAATCTGTAAAAAGTACCCAAGTGCAAAAACCAGTTCTTCAAACAGCTGTGGCTCCTACTGCTCCAGCTGTAACTAATGCATCACATGTGGTGTCTTATATTCAGCAAAGCAATCAATTATCAGCTTGTTTAACTCTTGCTCAAATGAATCATGCAACAACTTATTCTTCAGTACAAAGTGTGCCAACATATTCTCCAAATATACAAACATCTGTTAATAGTTCAACTAATTCTCAAATTACTTCAGTTTCTTCTTCTGTAGATGTCTATTATACCTCAACTGCTGGACACATGACAAGTGCTTCCTATTATACTTCTAACACCCGTAATCATTTAGCAACAACTGCAATGCTAACTGCTAGTCAGCAGACACAAACTTCATCATCATATATGTTACCATATTCATCAAATATATTTTCTAATTCTAATCAGGTGCCTCCTCCATCCTATACGTCATCAATTCAATCTAGTGGAATGACAAATCCTCCACCTTCATATTCAGCTATAGTTAAAAATACTGTAAATACTGAAAAATACTGTGGTGATTGTGTATCTGCAAATGCCAATTTAACAACAACTGTTGCTCATTTGCCAAACAAACAAAAAAAGAAAGGAAAACAGGAAGGACCATTAGGATTAATATCAGTGCATAATCAACTCTCATCAACTGTACCAACAACAGATCCACCAAGTTACGAAACAAGTATTGCTGTTTTGGCTGCGCAAAAAGCAGCAACTTCAGCATTAAATAATAACTTGCCTACATTTACCAATGCTGGAAATCCTGTTTCTGTTAATATATCTATGTCTACACC
>WUQG02008008.1:22674-32799 GCA_011317285.2 Androctonus mauritanicus
CCTTTAATAAATAACAAAACTTCAAACCACCCCACAACATGTAATTTGGTAGATACTGTTGAAAGTATTTGCATTTCACAAGTGACAGCTCTTTCAGATGCAAGTAGTAATATGAGAGTGAATCTAAATATTCAGGGAGAATCTATGCCCTTTTCCTCACATTCTCCTCTACAGAGGAAACCATCTCCAGTTTCTATGGATACAGCAAGTTCAGCATCTAGATCAGAATCTCCAATTTCACATGGACTAAGCCAATCTCCTATTTCATTTATGTCTACTACATCTACTTCTTCACCATCAACACAATCAGATACAACACAAGATAGTAGAAAAAATCCTCCTTCGCCTTCTTATAAACTTTCACACCAATCACCAATACCACCAAGAAAAGTTTTATCAAAAGAAAAAGAGGAAGAGAGGAGAGAATCAAAAGTTAAAAACTATTCCCCAGCTGCCTATAAATTTTTCATGGAACAACATGTAGAAAATGTCTTGAAATTTCATCAACAGAGAGAGCACAGGCGGCAACAATTAGAAACTGAAATGGCAAAAGTAGGTCTTTCCAATGAAGCTCAGCATCAGATGCGAAAAATGTTACATCAAAAAGAATCAAACTACATTCGCTTAAAAAGAGCAAAAATGGATAAATCTATGTTTATAAAAATTAAAACAATTGGAATAGGTGCTTTTGGAGAAGTCGCATTAGTTCGGAAAGTTGATACTAATCACTTATATGCAATGAAAACTTTAAGAAAAGCAGATGTATTGAAAAGAAATCAAGTAGCCCATGTCAAAGCTGAAAGAGACATTTTAGCAGAAGCTGATAATGAATGGGTAGTTAAATTATATTATTCTTTTCAAGACAAAGACAATCTATATTTTGTGATGGATTATATTCCTGGTGGAGATCTCATGTCTCTCTTAATCAAGCTTGGTGTCTTTCAGGAATCACTTGCCCGTTTTTATATTGGAGAACTTGTATTGGCTGTAGAAAGTGTTCACAAAATGGGTTTTATTCATAGGGACATCAAACCTGATAATATTCTCATTGATCGGGATGGTCACATTAAATTAACAGATTTTGGTCTGTGCACAGGATTTCGTTGGACTCATAATTCAAAATATTATCAGAGTAATGGTAAGTGTTTCTATAAATGCTGTTATTATTTACTTATTAAAATGCTAAAATAAAAACTGTTCTGTAGGAGAACATGGTCGTCAGGATTCAATGGATCCAGAAGAAAAGTGGAGCAATAGATGTCATTGTAAGAATAGTGCCAATTTAAAACCTTTAGAAAGGAGGAGGCGCAGAGAACATCAAAGATGTTTAGCTCATTCATTAGTTGGTACACCAAATTATATAGCGCCTGAAGTGTTAATGAGGACTGGTTAGTTTCAGTTGTTGATTTTTTACAATAAATTTGAATAACAATAAAAATTATATTTTATAATTTTATTAGTGAACTTCATATTAAAATGTGCCAATTACAATTATTTAAATTTTATGTACTTTTTTACAAGTATTGAAATATTATTTTTCAGGTTATACACAGTTATGTGACTGGTGGAGTGTTGGTGTAATCTTATATGAAATGTTAATAGGACAGCCTCCTTTCTTGGCCAGTACTCCTGCAGAAACACAGTACAAGGTGAATAATTATTTGTAAATTTTTTTCCAGGATAAAAATTTTAAATCTTAATATTTTTTTTTTATTTTAGGTGATTAATTGGGAAACAACATTACATATACCAAAAATGGCAAATCTTTCTACAGAAGCAGCAGATTTAACTATGAAACTTTGTTGTGGTCCAGATAAAAGATTAGGGAAGAATGGAGCAGAAGACATCAAAAAACATCCATTTTTTATTTCCATTGATTTTGAAGGTGGTCTCAGAAAACAACCAGCTCCATATCTGCCAAGGATACGTCATCCTACAGATACTTCTAATTTTGACCCAGTAGACATGGATAAATTAAGAAGCAGTAATTCCAGTTCTAGTGAAGAGAGCCCATCTGAAGAAGGATCAGAAAATGGAAAACATTCTGAGCATGCCTTCTTTGAATTCACATTTCGGCGCTTTTTTGATGATGGAGGGCAAGCTTATCCTGTAAGAATTAGCTTGGATGACAATGACAATCAAGGCTCACCAGTATATGTTTAGACTGTTTCATTTTTTATTTAAATCATCCACTATCTAATAGAAAAGAAGCCATTTATATCCTTAATCTTTAGATCTCAGGGATAAAAATCAACGTAAAACTAAGTACTATCTTCATGGTGTCAAAACACCTTAAATATATTTAACAGAATCCGGGATCAAAAGAAATGACACCTAAATAGATAAATTGTCAGATTTAATGTGATTTTATACTTTGTCGTTATAACTAAACTTCTGGCAAAGTATCAAGCTATGTCTGAACTATTAGCATCAACCCATTAATTATATTACAAGTTGAAATCCATCATTGCACCATGAAGCTATATATTATGCATAAAAATCAGAAGTTATGAAAAAATTAAGGTGTAAATAATGTATAATTTTCACTCATATAGCATGCCTTTCACAAATATGTAAAGTAAAATTATCATCAAGCATGTAAATATTGAAGTCACGACTTAAAGTCATTAAATATTTGATTAAAAAATAAAAAATGAGGGCAATTTGCTTCTCGAAGGGGCATTGTTAGTCAATTTACTGTACAGATGTGCAAAACATTTACAGTATGTTGGTTTTTAATCACATGTTGCCATTAGATTTGCATTATCGATACAGTGAGCAGTAATTACTATTAAATAAAATAAATAAAAATTAATTCTGGGCTATGTAGTTATATGATTTAACTAAAATTTCATATATTTTTTAAAGAAAAAATAGTTTAATACATAACTTTACTTTTCAGAAAGTATTTATTTGAATATTGCAGACATAGTGTATGTAAGTAAATAAGTTTGATATTAGATGAATATTTATTTATAAAAGTTTAGAAATTTTTGATTAATATATTGGTAATTAATGTTCATTAGTATTATATTGCAGTTTTTCATCAGCTTCATATTTAATAATTGTCTAAATTCAGATTTACTATTCAACATTTTTTTTTTTTATCGTGGTCATAAATTAATTAATCTGTTCTTTTCAAATAAAGATAACTAAAATTTGTTTTCTTTCAAATAATAATAGTCATTATAGACCATAAGTTGAGAAATATTGGTCTAAAAACATTAAATTTTGCAATATACAAGGCATCTCAAAAAAATTCTCTTTTAAAAAAATTTAAAATCCTTTTGGTAATACTTTATTTTTACATATTAATGCATTGAATGTTCGAAATGCCTGATGATGACTTCAATGCTTAAAGATGTTTGTAATATACAAGCTGTTCATAAAAAACTGGCAAATGTTTTCTTGTTTAGAAATTTCAAGGTGCAAAAATAATGGAATAGGTTTTGTTAGTTTCGTGAGGGCTGTAATAAACTATGGTTTGCAATCAAATGTAATATACTATTTTGCTTTAATTAGCAAATACTGTCAGTATAGTACTTGTTAAATATTAATATAGGTTTACGCTTATCTCAAAACAAAAATTTCAGGACCCATGTTTGTATGAACATTTTGCTTTGTTTTGTTGAGTGGCACTTGCGATTTAACTTTGGCCAGACTTTTTAGGGACACTTGTATAAAAAAGTTATGAAAAGTCTTCACTATCATAAGATTTTAATGCTGAGTTCATTTTTATCTAACATTATAGAGATTAAAAAATATATATTAATACGAAATCTATAATTATCAATTTAATCAAATTTTAAGTTTAGAATTTTTTTTTTTTTGCTTAGAGTATTTAAATCAAGCCAGGAATCCATCATTTTGAATCTTTCAGATATAGGAAAAGGAAAAAAAATATTCTAAGTCTAGGCTTGCCCGACCCAAACATTAGAAAAGTTATCCTATCATTTTTTTTAAGAAACATTAATGTTATGTACTATATATAAAATTAAATACAAAATAATCATAATGTACTTAGTTAATTTTTTCTTACAGATCCTATACAATAAACGGTTTTATAACAAGCATTCGTATATCTATAGTAACGAATGCTTGTTACGAATTGTTTACACATTTCTGGAGATGCTAGGAACTTGAAATTTTGCATGCAGGGAGGGACTGACCAAACCCTTCAGAAAATTTTGAAATGCCCCAGGGGATGGGGCATTTTTGGTAAAAATATTGCATATAAATCTTTCAAAGTAACATTAGCGAGTAACGAGGCTACTCTGGGTCGAGATCTTTCAGGAGATAGCACATTTTTGGGGGTAACGAGAATACTTTAAATTCTTCAGAGTGACGTTATAAACGATTTCGTCATATGATTTGCGATGTAATATGCTGGTAAAATCTGATGCATAAGTCAAATGGATTCTAAATGCCATTGTTATATGACGTCATCGTGACCAGCCAACTGATTCCACATGCTATAATAAATGAGTAAATTATACTTCTGCATTGTTTAATGAAAACTTAGCCGTAAAAGATTATAAATCCACGGGACCTGTGCGCGATCAAAATAACATTCCAACTTCCAAATATAGCGCACATACTTGAGTCCACCATGAGTGTTGACCAGTCTGATAGGTTCTAAAAGTGGCCGCCGCCAAAAGTATCCTGTGTAATTTAGCAGCTTAATTTACACTAATATAAACTATAAATTCTCGTAAACTAATTAAATTTTTTTTATTTCTGGTTGAATTGCCAATACTTCGATAACTTTTAAGAGTTGCCACAAATTATATTATATACTGGAAATTCCCGAACAGAACACTGGACATCCTTGCTACTTTTTTTTTATAAATTTTTTGCATTACAAATACGAATCAGTGTCAGAAGCAATAATAATAAGTTACTGAAGGCTGCACAATCAAAAATCTTGCACGTAGTGTTTGTTTTTACACAAATTTAGCTTTTACTAAACCCACGCTCATTTTATTCCTATTTTCTATCCATGTGTTTCATCAAAAAAAAATAAAATTCTTTCGATGTTCGCATCGCCGATGGATATGGACATTACTGGTAGAATTCGTGTACAGTATATAAATTATGTTGTCTAGATAATAAATGATTCATGTTTTGAATAAAGTTAAAGAACATGTTTGAAATGCAATACTGTACAAGATTATAAAATATAGCGCACAAACTATTTTTTTTTTTTTTTTTTTTAATATCAATAATTTCAACCGAAGCTTCAATCAACTCGATCCCAACATAAGGTTCCAAAATTAAACATGTAGCATTCTACTGAGGCCCTTTTCATTTTCTATGAAATCATAAAATATTTTGTCTGGCCATCATTTGTAATTTTTGAATGAAAAATTTACTGTTTATGGATCATTTGAATAAAATTTTCAAGTGAAAATTTCCATTAAATTCGTAGTTCTTGATAGTCCAAAGTATAATCAGTAACTCGATGTATTTATTCGTTAAAAAAAAAATAGCTATTTTAAATCAAATATCGCCAGCAGCTTTAAAATTCAATTGTTGAATCCATCAACTAATAACATAGTTTCAATTACAGTACGTTATTTTAAGTTGGACGGGCCTACTCGTGACATTAACGATTGATTATAAATTTTTAAAAATTTATAATCAATCGTTAATGTCACGAGTTATCAAAGTTTCGATATTAATATCGCGTTATTAAGACACTACAAGATGTTGTCCAGCCTATGATGGCTCTTAAAAGTTGGTTCAATCCGTTGACCCAATCCTATCCTTCAACCGGAAAGTTGAAGTATGGGATTCAACGGATCAGACCGGATTCATCCTGAAAAATTAAATGCAAGACCCAGAATTGAATTCGGATCCTAAAAATGGTATTCGAATTACTTTACCACGTGGCCATCCGACCGATTTTTTAAAACAATGGAGGATTTATAGCTTGTAGACCCTGCGCTCAGTTTTTCTTTGGCCCTTTTAATTGTGTAAATATATCAGGTCATCACATAAGTAATGTCGTTTTTTGCTTGTCCCACAGAACAATGCTTCTGGCAACCAGACGAAGTAGACTAAGGACATGATAAGATGTATCGCACGGCATACTCTTCATGTAATGTGAGGCAGAGAACAACAATGTATATGCATCCCTTGTGCCGTTAAAGTCTATTGGAAGGGGGATGTCTGAAGAGCACATAAGGCATATTATGCTGGGAGTTTAACCAAGGTATACAGTAACTGTAATGATAGAAAACATCAATACCATATATAGGTAGGCTACCCTGAATGTCAGAAAGATCAAGGATGGTTCCAGAAATTTCAATTTGGGAACAGATCCTAGTGATATGCCGACCTGTTGAGATGGATAACGTGCTGAAAGCCGCTGTTGAGAGGAATCCAAAGGAAACAGTCAAAGAACTGGTTAAATCATCCATTCAACTATTCACAGGCATCTACAGAACCATCATTATATCTCAAAACTGCATAAGTAGATATCTCATGAGCTCATACCATAAAATCTGCGATAAAGTGTGGACATTTACACTTCATTTCTCTCCTGTGAAAAGAGGGAGCCGTTTTTGAAGACTGGTTATAGGGGATGAAAAATGAATTCTGCACCATAACATTATGTGCAAACATCAGTGACTTCCTAAATAGATTCTGCTTGCATTAGTGTCTAAATCTTGACATTTTCCACATAAGATTTTACTGAATGTTTGCTGTGATATGCAGGATAATGGGATATGCTCATAATCCATTATGAGCTTCTGCAACAGAACTGTCATTACAGGGGATGCAATAGCGTAGCTAGAGGAGGGCGGAGGGAGCAGTTCATTCCGGGCGGCACTTTTGGCATTAAAGAAATTTTTAAACACTTTTTTAATAGTAAAAAGAGTAAAATTATCAATTATTCCGAAAATTAACAATTTAAAAACTTATCTTTAGAACATCAACTAACAAACGAAATAGATTTTGCTAATAAAAAAGTAATAAAAATATATTTGTAATTTTGTATTTTAATTTATAAATAAAAGAAATAAAATTATTTTTTCTTAAATTATATTTTCAAATTGTGTCTAAATAGGTTTGATGTATATTATGTATTTCCCAAAGAAATGGTGGCTCAAACTAGCTATGCCGCTGAGGGGATGTTTACTGTCAGCAACTAAGGGCCTTATTCTCGAGTTATTCAATGTTACAACGCACTGGTGTTGGCAGTGTCACGTGACATCAACTCCCACGTTTCGATAGAATGGTATTCTGAGTTTCAACTCACGTGCTTTCCGTTTTCGAAATTCGAGTTGCTAACTCCCGTGAGTAAAGCATGTGAAATGGCTACGCACAAGGAAAAAATAGCGGACCATCATGTTATGCTACATTTAATCGAAGCATTAGAAACGGAAGAAAAACGCTGTTTAAGGCAGCAGCAAGTATTTCAACCAAGTTTAGATGGTTTTGATCATCACGAGAATCATTTTCGACGATTATTTAGACTATCGAAGGACTTATAAAAATTCTAATAGATAAACTTCCACCATACGGTAGATTTGACTGACTGGCTGCCCCAAGTAAAGTTTACCCTATAATCGAAAGAATTCTTTTTCGTAACTGAGCTAATTTTTCATTTATCGCACCATCACCTCTGTTTTTTATTTAAGATTTTTTTTATTTTGAAGTATTTTTCTTTCGCATTTCATGTCAAACCTGCACTAATGAAAAACAATTACACTTCACAATTCATACAAAGGCACACTATTACTTTAAATTTAAAAAACAAAACTATATGAAAGTTAATTTTACCAAAACTTAAGTGATTTATATAATTAGAAGATAAATTAATAAATATCTGAATCCGACGGAAGGGAAAAAAAGCAATTATTCGTGCAAATCATTATTTCATAATATTCAAGATAATCTTGAACGCTATGAAATAATGATTTGCACGAATAATTTAAACTGCTAATATACATACTAATGTTGATCGTTGACTTACTTTTTTCCATTCTATCACTGATTTTTGGCCTCACACAAGAATTTAACTTCACGCCTAATTCAGCCACAATTTGGTTCTGATTTTCTTGGTAAAGCCATTGTCTATCTTCCCTATATGCATTTTTACATTATTTTCTATAAAATAAATTACAGAAGAGCAAAAGAAAGTATTAATTTTTTGTCGTTTGCGTGGCGTTTCTTCAGAGTCACGTGGATTTGTTTTACTGTTTGTTACCCAGTATTGATTGAACAATGCTTTATAGTCTATTCCAGACGCTTCTCGATCTACCATTCCCAACGCGAATGACGTATTTCTCTCACAAGTCGAGTTCATATAACAGTTCGAATTTCAGAATACAAATCGTGTGAGTTGAAAACACAACAGGGAATCAGCGGATGAGTTCGTGTACAATACGAATAACTCGAGAATAAGGCCCAGAGCGTCTATGAACTGCCTTGCAGAAAAAAACATCTGGCACTCTTAATCATAATCATAAAGACGTGGTGACCGAGTGAAACTACACACAACCAGAATGACTTGTGCCAAGTTGCAAGAGTTTTGATGGGAAAAACTAACATATTCCTATAACTTTGCACCATCCGATTACTATCTGTTTCGCAGCCTCGAACTCTTTCTGGAGAAAAACTTAGAAATGTCAAGGAAGTGCACCGAACCCTTGAATTTTTTTGGATCGAAATCCATGGACTTCTTCAAGTCTGGCATTCAAAAACTTGTTAAACAGTGAGAGAAGGTTATAAATACTGGGGTACTTATTATGATGATTAAAAGATGTGTAAATTTTATTTGTTTTCTTCACACGTGCAAAAAACATTACTTACGGAATGACCTGGTATTTGAATGTTTAATATAATCCAGTATTTTATAAATAATGATGATAAAGTACATTTTTATCAGATTTTTAAAATTCCTATCTTTATTTGAAAATTTATTTTATTATTGATATAATATATAAAATAATAAATTTTATTTAATAATACTTGTAAATTTGATGAGATAAAAAAAATTAGTTTCATCAAATTACAATCATGATAATTTTCCAAATACTATTTGAGAAATTCCTGTTATTAGATGATCGGTTGATCATCACTTTTTTCCTCAGAATAGTTTAGAAGTTTGTTTGACAATTGTAAATACCCATTCTTCTCCAGTATAAATGGACATTCGAAAATTATATCCAATTTTTCGTTTTATTAGTTTCAAATTAACAGAAATTTATTATTCGATAATAAAGAATTAATAAAAAATTATAACATCAGTTTTTAAAATAATCAATTAAACATCAAAATTCAGGTTAACAAACTTAAACTATTGTAAAAGTTGCGTCACTGTGTCGCAGTATTCATTTTTGACCAGTTTACAATCTTTGGTTTAAATTCAGCAATAATAGTGTTTGGAAAATTAATAAAATTAAAAATATTCATATAATAAATTGAATAAATGGTCAAAATAAATAAGAATACATCAAATTAAAACTAAATTACTATAATGGAGTTTCCTTTTTCATTATTTATTTATACGAGAATTATCTAAGCAAAATGATGTCGGCCGGATGCAACAGATGCAAATAAAGGCTATCCCTATTACGCTAGAGCCTTCAGACAAATGCAACATGTAAATGAAAATATTTCTCTCATTTGAGCTTTTCAACAATACATCTAGAATAATGAAGAATTATTTTTATACGTGGGTTGGAAATTTAACAATGATCACAGCAGTGCTGGAGAGGAATGGTGACATGTGCGATTCTGATTATATCCGTACATACAAGGTCGAACCTTCCACTCCCATCACTATAGAGGGTATGCATTTACGCGTGCTGCATGCTCACATTAACGTCACATTCTATGCAAAGTAAAAGGTCGGTGGTGAAACATGTTTTCCAAGTTGGAGGAACGTTCTTTGCTTAAAGTTGAAACTGTGAAGGGCTGTATCATAAAGGAATGCCTCTCAGAGACTTGTAGAACCCTATGGTGCTGATTCATTACCTTACAGTATGGTAAGGAAGTGGTGAAGGGATACAAGTGAGAACATGAGCGACGAGCCTAGGTCTGGCGACTTACCGTTTCGGATGCACAATTACCTAATGGACAGAGTGTAAATACAACATTTCTTGCAAAACAACA
>WUQG02008009.1:0-12015 GCA_011317285.2 Androctonus mauritanicus
GAACGTTAGACAGAGGATAACGTTAGATCGAAAAACGTTAGACTGAAACATTTTAATGTTATTTTCCCCTATTTTTTTGCCGGAACCAGAGAAAAAGAATGTTAGATAGGGGAAAACGTCAGATCGACGAACGTTAGATCAAAGTTTTACTGTATATATAATGGCTTTTTTTAAGTGCACTACTTTATGTGAGCAACATAATACATCATTGAGAACCAGTCAATAACGTAAACAGGCTTAAAAGTTATGACATCTTGTTTGTTTACATCAGGATTTTTCTTAACTGGAACACTATAGATGGACTATAGTGATTGCACCTATACAATGTTATAGTGCCACACTGTTCCCTATCTAAAAGGAAGACAATTCTGTATGGAACAATATTATATTAGTTATATATATAAGAATAACAAATTATCACAAAATATAAAATATAGTAAATCAAATATAAAGTAAAAAATACTTAGAGTGAAATTTATTCTATATAATTTTATATACTGTGTTTATAATATTAAATTTCATTATTACTTTCTAACTATTCATTACTAGGGTGACTATTTGGATTTCCAGGACTGTCCCATATCAGTATGCCATGGAAAAATCTTGGATTTTAAAAAATTATCCCATTTTCAAGAAGCAAGTTTTTTTTAAATTTCCATGCAAAATGTGGTATTTGGCTACATTTGGTAGCAGTACTGTCCTTAGGCTCAGCAAGTAGGGCATTTGTTCCAGGTTCTTCGTATTACAAATAGAAAAAATAAATTTATTAACATTCAGAATCAAATTACACAAAATAATTTTTAAGAACAGCATTTGTAATTAAGCAAATATCAAATTATGGAATATAATAATGAAATTAAATAGGAGATCATTTGTCCTAGCTTTTGGTATATTTTGTACTGTGTCAATAAATGTCCAGGATTTTGAAATCCATTGTTTTCAAAGTAAAATTTTTCATTTATTGAAATTTCCATACAAATAGACTACATTTGTTAAGTGTTCAAAATACAGATTCAAAACATACATCAAATCAATATCATTGTGTCAATAGCCACCAACAATATTTTACTATTCAAATTCTTCAATTCCAGCTCAATATGAGATTAGTTTTAAGTATTACAATTACGGTAAGTTAAGAAGTGTGTTATATTTAATTAATAAAACAATGAATCTAATAATTCAAAAAATATATAAGTATGAAAATAAAGCATGTTAAAATTATATTCCAGATTGGTATGAGTAAAAAATGATTAACCTATCACTATATATCATTAAAAATAATAATAGTGCAACACACATGCAAGAGTCACACAACTAATTTATTATATTTTTGTAATTTTTACAACCAAAATGAATTTCTGGATTCTCTAGATTGGAACTAGTAGCTCTATAAAACAATTAATTTGCTGAGATTTAAATGTACTATATTTTACTATACATTTTAGCTATTTAATACTCAATCCAGAAAAGATATGATTTGCTATCTTTATTCTAGATAACAAAAATATACGAAAAAATTCCAGATTAAAAATAAGTCAGAAATATAACAGTATGCAATATTTGTCACCATTAATTTTAAATTAATTATAAAGTAATGTATACTATCACGTGTCATAATTTCAAATCTTTCAAGTGAATTTATATTCTATTTAGTTATAGCCATATTTTATATATTATATTTAGCAATACTTTAATATTCTGTTTAGTAATAGTATATTTTTTAATAATTTTTTATTCTTAATAGAATAAATTTCATATAAAATGTCTTATTTAAATTAAGGATAAAAACGATATAATTAGCATAAAGTCTCAATTGCATGAAAAAAATTATCGAAATATGAAAATTTTTATAAATAATTTATTAAATAGCAAATCCAGAAAAATTAATTATACATAGAAAAAGTTATTAGCTATGAGGGTCGAAATAAATGAAACAGGGTAAACGGCCAGGTATAAAACTAGTTTCAATCGCTCACTCGTCATAACGCTTGAAGCAAGGTCAGTGGACTAGTCAAATATCGGTAAGATAAAGGGGAAGACTGCTTACCGATTTGGCTCGTTGCCAGACATTCCGAGACTGATGACGTATTATCGCCTCACTACAGCCAACCAATAGTATTTGGAGGTGTGTCACCGGTGTGTAACGCTATCGCTACCTAAATACCAAGGACAAAAAGTCTATAGGAAAAAAAATGGTCTGGTTCTCTTTCCTTAAGGTCGACGTAATTTAAATAAGTACAGCAGCATCATTATTAAAGGATGTAACAAAAATTACATTTGAAAAATCATTCACTTTAATTTACGTTGTAAAATGTATAACATCTTTAATATAAATAATCATTCCTCTACAATAACAGCATATAAACAAATAATTTCTATTGAAAAATAAAATTTTTTCTCTAACTAATAAGCAGATTATGAAATCATTATTGGAAAGTAATAAATTTATATAAATAAATATTATTATTAATTAAATTTTTTCAAATATTGTATAGTATTGAATGAAACTAGTATGCATTTATTCGTGAATATTTTTGAAAAATTATATTAAAATTCTTGTAAATTTCATAAAACATAATTATAACTGTATATATATATATATTTTTTTTAAATTAAGCAAATACATTTTAAAAAGATAGATGATTGCGAATATTTATTTATCTTCCGCATTAAAAGATTTTTCTTATTCTTTATAAGATTAAATTGCAATACTTTCAATAAAAAATGCTAATTCCTATAAATATTTTAATTACTTTATTATCGGAATAAAGGAATTAGCAAAAAATTCGCAACTCTAAATTCTACCTTTCTGTAATATACTAAAATAAATCGCAAGGACATGATTTACGCCGAGACGACTGTATTAAAGAACGGTGACTATTAAAATCGGCCAAGGTTCTAGATTGTATTAGAAATGGAGAGAAATGAGCGACAATTTTGTTAAAATACAAATATAAATTAATTTGATTAAACAAATGTTATCTAAATGGCATATTTTTCTATAGTCTAATTTTAGTAATATGACTAACGGTAAACTTATTGGTCACGGTTCGCAGAAACTAAGATGTCCTAAATTTATTATATATATATAAAATATTAACACATCTAAAAGCGATTTAATAGGCCTATATAGATTTCAGATATTAAAACAATTGCAGGAATAAATTTTCAATAGGATAATTTTTTTTTTTTTTTTTTTTTTTTGTTAAATCGTATAAATCACGTTATGGCATAAGTCCAGGAATAAACCTGTAACAAAAGAGTTCAGTGTAGAATTGTCGCTTGCCAAATATACTTTCAAGGATCCTTTAGCATTCAAGACGGAAATCCCAAACTTTTCTCGAGGAATTCTTTGAAATAGTGAATCAGTTTTAATTCATATATATGACAATAAATTATATATAGGAAGGAAAGGATTATTTAATAAGTTTCTCTCATTTATACTTAATTAAATATGATCATCATATTTTATAAACAAAAAATTTACTATATCTTTAATTACATACAGTAGATTATATGTTAACCTTAATAATTTTAAAGTTTAGACAATTATATTAAATATTTATTCTAAAATTCAGTTTTTATACATTAATTTAAAAAACATTTTCTGAATTAAATTCGGTCTTAACTTTTTAATATTTAAAAAATTAAGATATAAAATTTTTCTAATATTATTCTATCATCATTATAACTAACAAATACATTGATTTTTTTTTTTTTTTATCATTTTACGATTGTATAATGATTTTTTTTTCACTATTGTTTCCTATTCAATTGTACGTCAATCAATTTTCTGCTTTTGTTTTTATCAGTTATAACCGGTTTGTAGATATCATGCAAATTCATAGGTGGGTAATATCGTTACGCATACGTCATGCATTAAATAGGTATTCTGATTCCTTATTGGTTAAATTTATCTCATGCTATATCTGACGTCATACGATTAGTCAATTCTTACCAGTATTTACATTACACGTGTATTGCAAATTTAAAAAAATATATATAATATGCATAATTCAAAACTATTATTTTCTAAAATAATCGAATTTTTTCCCTCCCTTACAGTATGCTTTTAAACAGTATATAAAAACTCTTTTTAATGGTATAAATTCTCAGTTAATTTTGATGCATATTAAATATTGCCAAGAAAAGTGATTTTCTTGAATATTAAATATAAAATGAATATTTTCATAGGCTCTATTATCTCATCTTTTTAATTCTATTTAAATCAATATTTATACATCAATATAAATCAGTAATGGATGAGAAATTAAAAACATATATAATTTACACAATATTTATTTATATGTATTTATATATATATATACACACATAAGATATTTAACAAATAAGATTGATATTTCTTAAATAACTATATGTATGTTTATTTATTAATTACTTAACTTTTTAATAAATTAAAATTATTTAACATAGATTATTTAAAAACAATTTATAAAGCTTTATAATACACATTTAATGAATTATTAACTTATAAATTTTTGTTATTCAAAAAATGGCTTTATTCTTAAATTTTTTAAAGTTTTTCTTACAGATATTTTAAAATATTCATATTTTAAATAATTCATAAAAGGGATTATTTTCAAGTTGTACAAATAGTATTATATTGCATATTTAGAAAATAATATTTGTAGAGATAAAAACCAGTGATTTGTGAAATTATAGAAAATTTCAAACTTTTATTAAATAAAAATTAAATTTCTAAATTATTTGCAATATCTTTTATTTTATTAATTGCATACTATTAAAAGTGAATGATCTTAAATATGATAAATTATACTAAATTGATTCAATATTAGAACTGATTATTAGATAGATTAGATTATTGAAAATTGCATAAATTTTAAAATGGTCAGCATAATACATATTATTATAATTTTAATTAATAAATAATCTATAACTTAGTGTAAAGATATTTTATTTTCTGTTTCATTTAAAATTAATGAAATATATTTAACAGTTTAATTATATACTGTATAATTGATAAAATATACTGTATAATTTTAAAAAGTAAAGATTAGCTTTTAAATGTTAATTAATGCATTTTAAATAAAAAAAAATTATAATTTGTTCAAACAAATTATAAATTTTGTATTGTTTTTGTTACTTTTTGTATTATAAACATATTTAAAATAAATTTATAAATATATCTATGTTTTAAATGTGAAATATTTTATATCTATTATTATATATTTTTATTATTATTTAAATAAGGTTGGTTAATTTTGGGTTACATGAAATTTAAAATATTAAGGACTAATTATCATTTTATTTAATTCTCAATTAAAATTAAATATTTTTAATTTAGTTATTATATACTTACCACAATTCACTTCATCTGAATTATCATTACAATCATTTTCATCATCACATTGCCAAGATAGTGGTATGCAATGATCATTTCCACATTTAAAAAAATAAGATGAACATTCATCTAAATAAAGGTAAATATTTAACAGAATTGAAAAATTTAACAAAAAACTTTACTTATTAAATTTTTTGCATTCATATTACATTATCTTCAATTTATTTTCTGTAGTAAGAAATAAAATATAACAGTAACTGATATATAGATCTATACAAGATAAATATTTTTATATCTTGACATTTGTATTTTTAAAAAATTGATTGATCTAAAAATGTTTCATTTATATTTTTTTATATAATAAAAATAAGTTTTAGAGTACAACATTTAGAAAATATTAAAAGAAAAACACAATTAGATTACTGTATATATAATATTTTGCATATGAAAGTTAGAAATAATGTATATTAATTTTATAGAATGTATTGTTCATAAATAAATATTAATATATAGAATATAACAATATATATATAAAAAATTTAGAGATTATTATTGTATATATGAAAAAATTAAACACAATATAGAATAAATCTAAAAATCTAGATTTTTATAATGCATGACTTAGAAATAAATAATTTCTATAAATAAAATAATTTTTCCAATTTTTAATATTTCAGTTTTATTACATTTATAACATTCTGAAAAATGTTAAAAATTTTAAATTCATAATATGATTTTTTTAATTAATACATCAATCTTTTTTCATTCTAAAATAATAACAAATAAATTCAGAAAAAGTATTATTTCTCAAATTGATATATAATTTTATATTAAACTATTCATGTTTAATTTTATAAATATTTAAAACATTAAGCTTTATTAGCAGAGTGTAATCTGAAACTATAAATATGGAAAGAAAAAAAAATCTGTTAGATTGCACCTAAGCCATATCAAGTTATATTTATGGTTTGAGCCATAAAAGAATTTTTTCGATATTTAATAAATATCAATAATAATATTTAACACAGAATATTTTTCAGAATAATATTGAACTTACTCTTAACACTTGGGACGAAGCAGACGACGATTATCGAGAATATCCATATCCATAATGATAAAGTCCAAATGTTAAATAACTTCATAATCGATATTAAAGGCGTAAAGATCCTTGTTTTAAATAAAGATCCACGTATAGTATATATAACTGTTTAGGAAGTCTCACTATCTGGTTAAGATAAGCTTCTCCTTAGCGGTCGAGATAGATTGTAAAAGATGACGTAGACCAGAATGCCGGTTACAAACGAAGCAGCCGACAAATGCAGCGCGTGGAAGGCGCCAAACCCACACACCCCCTAAATTATCGTCTCTAAATGGGAAATAAAAGAGAAAGTAAGCAATTACACCGGGATTTATGCATGTGATAAAATTTTTCATTAAGTATAAGTAATAAATTAAGTAAATCCGGTCTCCTTTTTTACTATTATAGACTAGAAGGTAATTTTTTAATTTATCAACGACAGGGAGGCAAACGTCAGATAGAATGGCGGAATAGCACATCACGCCATACACACCAGACTCGTGCGCTCGTGTTCTTTCCTATTTGGAAAAACGGGAATGGCTTGCTGAGTGTACTGAGATAGTACGTCTGCCTACATGTGAAAGACACGAAAATTAGTGATTGTTCATATTTCATATTCCAATGTGAAATTTTATTAAAAAGGAATGATTTATCGGAAGTTGGTGGTATTCTTCCATTTAAAAATATATTTTTTTGATATTTTTGAATTAATATAAATCGTCATATCAAGTACAATTTGTCTGACTAATTAAATTATATACTGTATATATTTCTTATTTTATAATAGTATTTTTCGTTTATAAATTTACATTAATAAAAATTAAATAATATATTCTATTATAAAAATCAGTTCAACTAATACTGTAATTCAATAATAAAGGTATCGAAATTATATCTAAATTTAAGTATACATCGCTCAATGTTAATAAAGAATTAGTTATGATGGCAATTAGAGAAAGAGAAAAGATATTACAGTACCGCTATTAATTTAATTAATAAAATTTAAAATGTACAGTTTATATGAACTTATTTTAATGTTATGATTATTTATATTAATAATGTAACGTATTTTGGCATTTACTTAAAATAAATGTAGCAACATAAAAGAGCATAATCTGTGATGTTTATCGCTAAAGAAAGAGGGTGTGGTTATTATGGTAGCGTCCTTTTCTATTGATTTACAAAAATCTTATAATTTTGTAAAATTCTTTATTAATAATTTAAGTTTTATAATAATTCAATAATAAAAATTTCTGGAACTTTTCTGGAGTGGGGTTTTACCGCATTGCTAACAATCATTAAAGAGAAGCTACTACTATAATGATCATAAAATGGTACGGTCTTAGCTGTGAGAATGTAAAACATGCAAATGAATCTATGTTATTTTATTATGGAAACGCTTTATCCGATACTCTTCCGATGAACTTTAACCTTATTATTTTTCACGCTAGATAATTTTTATTAAAGTTACCGCTTCAGTGGTAGTCACCGATCACACCACTTCGCTTATTCTAGAGACAAATACTGCACACGCCGCCGAGAATAGAACACATGCCAACAATCCACCAATAATATAACTTGCTTAGAATGTACTTTTTAATTTTTTTTTTTTTTTTATTGGCAGACAGGGATTGAGGAAGTGATAATTTTACTTCCATTTTTAAATAGGAAAATGACATTAATGTTAATCCATTCAAACAGGATTTTATAAATGTTTTAAAATTGCTATTAAAACGAATTAAAAAATCCTTATTTGCTTTAAAATTAATCTGTAGAACTGGTTATTAAAGGAAGATCGTGATCCGCTTTCAGTAAATACCGGTACCCCTTTTCATAGCCTCAATAGCAACGTTATACAGTAGAGCAAAGTCGTGCTGAAGCTCTAGGTTTTTCCTATTTCTTAAATCACAAATTATATTATTTATAAAATAAATTTAATCCTATTTCTGTTATCTATCTGTATAAAAATTCAAGTTTGAATATTCTATTATTAGTCAATGTAGGTCTAAAGTTTAAATTCGGTTGCGATATGTTAATTCTGCATGGGAAACAATTGAATTAAACATTACGCAGCATTCAAGGCTACAAACTTAAGAAATGATTATTTTAGTATTTATATTTTTTATAAAAATAATTTTTCTATCAATACATCAAACATTAAAACACTTCTCATCTTATCTGGATTATTAGGACAGTTAAGTGCTATACAAATATTATTTACGTCACATATTATGTAAGATAAATTAATAATAATGAAAAATATGGGATGAATGGCGTAATTTGTAACGTAAAAATAACAAAATAAGAGATGATTCAAATTTTTAAGAACTAATAATAATTTTTTTTAACGTTTGAGATATATATATATTTCATACTTTAAATATTAGCTTTAAATATTTTTTAAAGTTTGATATAAGCAACATATATATAATTATATACTATACAATAATATATATATTGAAAATACAAATATAAATTTTGTATAATTGTAACGTAATTTTTACATTGCATTAATATTGCTCAACATAAGCAGAAGAAACTAAATATAATGCTGTATTTTAAAATCAGCCATTCTCAACATTTTTTTATTTTTCTATTACTTACTAAAAATGTAATAAAATTTTCATTTTTAAATATATTCACATATATTAGCTTGCATAATTTGCCATACTATAGATTGAGAGCTATTGTTTCAAATTATAATTTACATAAATAACGTAGGCAAAATACTATAATTTATAATAAAATGAAACTCTTTTATTTTTAATCTAGTATAATATACAGTAATAGAAAAAATGGTAAAGTGCATAAAATATACAAACAAATTATTTCAAATATGTACAATAATAAACTTTAATACAGATCAATTTTATCTGAATTTCAGTACATAATATAGAAAATTAATTTAATTATATCTGAATAAAATTTTTTATATAAACAATCTTATAAAGGTAAATGAAAATTACAATACAGTAGAATTTAGAACTATATTACAATCAAATGCTATATAATATATTTTAATAAATTTAAAAGCAATAAATATATAATAGCAAGAAAATATTTTTATTGTGTCTATAAGCAAATTTTAATATAGACTTCCGATTTAAAAGACAAAATAAACAAATAATTTTTAAACACTTCAAAAATGGGTAAAAATATATCGTTTATTATTAAAATAACATTTATAAGTAATATTTTTAATGAGTTTATTCCTGTTCAGAAAATACTTTTTAATTTGATTTACTACATTTTTTCTTTCCATACTATGTGTCGAAATAACAGAGAAAATAGGGCATTGTATGACGAAGGGCATTATTTTTAATTTTTTATACGCATTTTTATTTATGTATATATTGTCTTTTGTTATTGAGAGAGAAATAAATAACTGAAGATTTAAATTATAATTACAAAAAAACAATTTGTGTTTAATAAAATTAGTGAGGTCGAAGATTTCTTTAGTAAAAAGGAAGAATTCTTGACATGAATGATCTTAATCAATGATAAAAATCGAAAGAAATGATATAAACAGTAAAATCTATAGAGAAAATTTAATTTTCCTTCAAAACTTAACAGACCTTCTTATAGAATATGGGTCGTTAACCGTTATTTTTTATACATTATATTATTCGACCTAAATTATATCACTTTCTTATTGACAACTTTATTAAATTTCTTATTTTTCATTTAAAATTCCTTGCCATACATATTAATTAAAAAAATTTAAATTAAAAACATGTGCATAATAATATATTTATAATAATATATAAAATTTAAAAAAGAAAATTTGGAACAAAATGATCTCTCAGGAAATATAAACAAGAACAACTAAGGTCAAATAGGGGGGAGTATCTCAAACAGTTGCCTATTATATTTGGAACGAAACTCTGAAAATAAATAAAATATAGAAAAAAAAAACCATCAGGAAATGTTACAGGTAAAGACTAAATCAAACTTGAATAACCGCAAACACTTTATATTTAGAAAATAGAAAAAAAATTTAATACAAGAAACATGTTTTTGAATGATCTTGAATCGATCTAAATAATTTTTCTTTATTATTCTAAAGATATAAACTTCTTTAATAATTAAATATATTCATTGAATGCTAATATTGAGAAAAATTTAAATGATTTTTTTATAATTATATTTTGATTTTGATATTTTATAATCAAGCGTTTAAAAATGCTAGTTTACTATGTATATACTTTTCACCTTGCTATTCACTCTTCGAATTCAAAATATGCAAATAGAGTGTTTTCTTGTTTAATAAACAAATTTTACATACAAATGACTAATTATTTAAAATTTAATCTCGTTAAAATATAATAATAAATATCTAATAAGATATTTTTTTAATCTTAAAAATAAAGAGGAAAATTTTTTATCGTGAATGAATCATCAAATATAAAAATTTCCCTTCATAAATTAAGTTGACGAAATTCAATAATGTGATAAAAGATGTTGTAAGATAGGAAAATTTTTTGTAGAAATTAATATTTAAAGCAAATATATTTTTATAATCTAAATTTTTAATTAAATTAAAAGATGCAAATAAAAAAAAATTATGCAATTGTGACGTATAAAATGCGTCATCGAACATGAAGCGTGATGACGTCATTAGTGAGTTAATTTTGTTTACGAAAGGCTGAAGTCACAAATTTAACACTTCACAATACTGCAATAAACAATTGTCTTTATAAATTAAGATTTTAAGAGTACAGTAATTCTTTTTTTATCTTATTTGATTCGTATTATATATCTATTTAAAATGTTTATGTAAAATTTTAATAAGTAAAAGATTTTAAATATACAATAATGACAATTAAAATTAAAAATATGTAAACAATTCACACGAAAGTTACATATATAATAATAATATTCTTGTATAAGTTTAACGTTTAAAAAATAATCCAGTTTTTAAGAGTTAAAAATCAAAAACTTAACCAGGCTATCTGCTATCTTAAAAGTTAGTGTAGGTGGGAAACATATTTTCCCAACTGGATTTGTCACTATTTTATTATTTAAATACAATACTTCTTAAGGAGGTTGTCAGCCTGTTTTATAAATTATTCAAACTCCTATTTATTTCTAAATACTATATTAAAAACTGTTCTAATATTATTAGAGCACAGTTTAATTATACAGTATATCCAAATGAATATATGGATTTTAAAAAGTTCAGAATCATAAACTGGTATTTTATAATTTTTATAAGTTATTCAGTTTTAAGCTGTCCAAAATTCGAATACAATTTTAAATAATTTTCTATTGAATTTATTTTGAAAAAGATTTTATTTTAATCTTTCCTTTCTGGATTTTTTACATACCAGTATTATAGTATATAGTCTATGAAAAATTTTCTAAGTGAGATTTAAATATATACATACAGTATTGCACTACAGTTCATATACAGGTAGCCCTCGGTTTACGCCGGCTCAATTTACGCCGATTCACAATAACGCCGCTGCGCAACTCACTGTTTCGCCGTGTAATTCTCCGATTCTCCCTGTGCTAGACTGATTTTCGTTTCAGTGTTAACGTATTTACTGAGCCGCGACGTTGTGAATTCGTTAAAACAAAGATTTTTATTGAATATATTTATTTTTTCTGTTTA
>WUQG02008020.1:0-12015 GCA_011317285.2 Androctonus mauritanicus
AATTTATTTTTCAATTTTCATATAACTACAAACACTTTATTCAATCTATTTCTATGTGATCTTAGACAGGTATTTTTAAATTTTAATGTCTATAAATATTTTTCTAATATTTGTGAATAAAATAAAAAATATTTATTTCATATGGCTCTATGCTTATACAATCACGTATTTTCCAATTTCCATATAACTATAGTTTTCCCACGCGGATGTTAGGTTGCATAGAAACCTTGTGTTATACAAATCGCGTTATACCAGACTCACATCACACAGAAAAAGTAAGATTAGGTTTCAGATTTCTGACAGGAAACGAGAACAATTTTCAACAATAAACGTTTTTGAAAAGTAAAAACACTGACACTACGTAGAAAATATGTAAATTAATAATTCTCCTAATGTAAGTTCGTAGACCGCGTTATACGAGCTTTACTATATAAGCATATATTTTAATTTTCATAGGCTTATAAAGTATGCATTTTTTCAATTTCATGTCTCCACTAACATGTATTTTTCAATTTTATGTCTCTACTAGCATGTATTTTTCAATTTCATGTTTCTATTTGCATGTATTTTTCAATTTTATGTCTCTACTAGCTGTATTTTTCAATTTTCATAGCATAGAAGATATATTTTCCAGTTTTCATATCTCTACAATCATTTATAGTTTAACTTTTTAACTCTATGAACCTACAAGTTCAACTTTCCCTTCATTTTTCAACTTTTATTGTATATAAACATTTTATTTTTCAATATTTATGTATGTATCTACAAGTATTTATTATTCAATGTCAATGTAAATACAAGTACGCATTTATAAATATACCCGTTGGAACAATTTTTTTTTTTTACAGTACTTCTTGTTCACTTCTCTTGTTTTATATTTTTGAAATACCCTAAATTTGTTAAATTAAAAAAATTATATTAAACATAACTCTTACAAAATTATAAATAATCTAGAAGCAAACGTAAATCTTTCTTGATTTTAAACTTTTTAATAAATTGGAATTTAAATATTTATTTTAATTCATGACATTCGCAAAACTTACTATTTTATATCAAGAATCGGTTACGCTTGCCCTTAAATGCCTCATGCGACTATTAACACTTACGTGCCTTATGTAACTATGCTTAACATGTGGGCATTTTGGTCAAGAACTGTGTTTAACATGCCTTATGTAACTATAAACACTTACGTTTCATTATTTTAACACTTAAAAGTTTTATTATTATTATTTTCAATTAGAAGAATGCGAACATTAACGTGATAAAAATCGTTAAACAAGCTGTTAATAAGTAAAAATTATATCGATTTTATATAATTTAATTATTTTAATTATTCCAAAAATTGCGACATATTCAAATTAAGCATCTTCTAATGATAATTACAAAAATATCTTTTATAAAAGGAGGAAGTGGTAATTAGAAAAGTGTTCTTATCTAAGTAAACGAACATTACTTCTCATCTTTTTTTTGTACGTATATGTATACATACGCTCATAGATGTTGAAGTGGCTTAAAACGTTGACATCAGGTGTGAAGTTAATAGAACTTGAATCGTCTCTCACACATCCTTTCAAAAACCAATTATCGCTTCAAGAGGAGGAAATACAATTTGATTTTTTTCTGATATTCTAAAAATTTCTCGATTTTTTTCCTACTAAAAGTCGAGAAAAATCATATTTTTTATAAGTATTTTTTTATATAACTAGAGTAATCTATTGAAAGCATACAAAAGATTAAAAAAAAAATTGAGAGATTTTTATATGATATAAGTGCCGTTTAAGTGTAACGTGCACAGTTCTAGTAAAAATGGCAACTAATGCAAAATTTTAAGAACGATACAGATTAAAATAAATATTTAGATAAGGAAAATTATCATTTAAGTCTCGAATGAATATATATATATATCTATAAAATGGAAGATTTGATGTTAACTTAATTTTTAGTTTACAAATACCTCGGACTTTCGAAAGTATAAAAAACAAGAAATGCCGTAAAAAAGAATTATTCGAAACAAATGCGCCTATATAAAAATTTCGCAAGTATATGCACTTTTATGTAAACATTAAAAAAGTCGTAATTTCTGAAGCAGTTGCTCACTCTCCATAATCAAATCTACCATTAAAGGATTGAAAATAAAGCTTTGCAATTTTGTTATTTGCATTTTTTCTTATTTATGACGTAAAGTCAATTATAAACTAATGGAATTTTTGTCCTCACAATATTTTTGCTTCTCTTATATATATATACTTTCAGTTTATTTATAACTGGTGTCAATTTTTTTTTTTCTCACAAAGTAAACTCGTAATAATCTTAACTGTTAAAAATAAATTTTTAAATGTAAGATAACAATAAATTTAATTAAAAATAAATTAATAATATAAGAAATTCATAATAGCAATAATTCAATTGAACAGATGATAGTAAAGAAGACGACAAAAATGTTTGCTTGTTCCTTCTTCGAAATAAAAATTCTTTATTTTTAAATTTATTTAAGTTCTACGTAAAAAATATTTCTCTTTTATTTTTTACTGTAAGTAATTGTATTGAAACGAACGATTTAGAAAAATTATTACCATAATTTTTTATGGCATCGGCATTCGAAAACATTTTTTTTTCTTTCCTTCGCTATTATGTCATTCAAAATTTGTCAAAATTAATATTATAAATGAAGACTGATAAAATTGCAATTTTGTTTTTACTAAGAAATATTGTTTATACGTCATCTAATTTCTTAAAAGTTCATAAAATTTTTACTATATCTACTTCTTTTTCTGTACATTTATATAATTATAAAAGAGTATCTTCATTTTGTTTTCTGAGAGCCAAGATAAATAAATCAGAAGACAGCAATTAAATCTATTTTTTTTTTGACTTTATATATATATATTTAAGAATATCGAATAACTTATGTTATTTTTTTATGTTGGAAGTATTAAATTATTTAGAATGGAAATGAGAATCTCAATTGAAAATACGGCTATAAATTATTGATGAAGTTCTAAACAAGGTAGTGAATATTCTATTTATTTATCAGAACTGAAGCAAATTACATTCTTGCCAATGTGCTATTTGCCTAATACTATCCAAACATCCACTTATGCATTGATTAAAAAAAAAAAAATGGCACACGCAAAAAAAAGAAAACGAATTTCTATTTATCGACATTTTTCACGTAATGCTATCGATTACACATAAGCTTATATAATTATTTTCTAACAGTTTAAAAGAAAATTATAACATATGACTACACTAAAGGATAATGCAGGAATAATAATTTTTGCAAAATTGATAATTTCATACATTTTTCCCCCTCTTCCTTAAAAATAAAAAATTAATTTTTTTTCTTCAACTAACTGCAGACTTCGGAAATTAGAACGACGTTTATACGCGTTATAACTAACTCAACGTTAATTTTTTTTTCGGTCCGATATAATCCTATTTTCTGGAGTTAAAAGCAGAAGAAAATATTATTAATTCCGTACATTTTTGATTTAAATTCGAGTCGATAAACAGAGAGCAGTTTCACGCCGACAAAAAGAGATGCTGAACATTTCAAACCATTTATAAGATACGAGAATGATTTTACTAAACATCTGCTCCGGGATATTCATTAAAATAATTTTCATCGAATTTCTGGCAGAATTTTAACGACTTACATCATGATATTTTTATTTCAGCAATATATTATTATTATTTTTTAAGCAGCTGCACATTAAATTAGTTTTTCGGATTAAATAATGTTTTCCGCAAAATTCAATTTTTATTTATATTCCAACAGCAACGAGGTCAACTAACTCCGATTTGACGTGTTTTGTTCTTCGACTTCTAGAGGTATATAAACTTTCTTTCTTTATCCTCATATTTCCTCTGTTTGCTCATTTAATACGAGTACTTTAAACACTCGGAGACCAATATCGTTCCTCATTCAAACTGCGTATTAAAGTTGGCCTAGTGGGAAAATATGGACATATAAACGAATATAACTAAGCATAAATGCAGTTAGGTGATGCGGTAATTTAATACAGAAAGCCACTCGTTAATACACAAGCAATTTCCTTCTTCATGCCGTTTAATAACACTCGAAAGACGAATAAATAATCGCTAGATCTTAATAAGAATGTCACCAAGTGATCCGCATTTTAAATGATAAAGTTCGTTTTAATTCTCTGCCAACAGTAGGAGCCGTTAAGAGACAAATTGGGCTGCTAAAATTTAAAAAAAGATAATAAGTTTTAAGATAAAATCGTGGAATTTTTATTCATTTTTAAATAATCAGCATGAACTAACTTTAGACGGGCGAGAATCTGCGCTAATTGCTAATCAGATAATCCAAAATGCAAATGTTATTGCTGTAGACGAGCAGGAAACTCGATCTTAATTTGAAAACGCTAATTTAGTGAAGAGAGAGATTTTACTTTATCTCTAAATAGCTGAGTGAATTTTGATGAAACAAAAAACAGAGAGAGAGAGAAAATCATATAAGAATGAAACTACAGATTGCACTCCGAACTTCCAAGACGTGATTTCGATCTAAAATTATCAGCATTAATCTCTAACGTATTAAAGTCTGCAATTAGACTAAGATCAGAAAAATAAAGAGTTAAGCAGACAATTAGAATTTTGACATTTAACTGGTAACTAACGTAAATACTTTACAAAGTTTGCGAAACTTTACTAATGGAAGTACATGCGCACGACCGTTTTATGCCTCACAGTTTTTGTGAGCATGATTTAATGCAGTTCGTTGTGATGTCAGGTAATGTATTGTTGACGTCACGTGCGTGATAGTCAACCGTTAAGCGCATCTTTCTTTTGAATACTGAACAGGAGAATCGTCTTCTGACTGACGCATTTGTTGCCCCGCACACACTCTGAATAGAGACATTCAAATGCTTGTTGCTACAAGAAAACTGCACTATATATAGTACGATTTAATATCTTTAAAGGTTCTTTTTTTATATATTCTGATCGATAACTTGTATACGGTTTCCTTCTATTATAAGCAACCTCATTTTTATATTGAACAAGTTATAGTTACATATGACGTTTATTGAAAAATAATAAACATTTTTGAAACGATTCACCTCGCATTTTATTATTTTTAATATTATTATTATATTAAATTTATTCATTTTATCGGATGTACACATACTCCCGAGTCGAAAAGTTTTTATTTGGAAAGATTTATCTTGTTTACCAATTTTTATTCTTGTATACCGAAGTTGTTTTCCGTGTCTTGAGGGAGAAAAATATATTTGTGAAATTTTAATTTAAACAATTTAAATGCTAAAAGGTTATTTTAACGGATTTTTTATTGTTCACTGAGAGAAATATCGAATTATTATCATTTCATTCGTGATTATTACGAAATAATAGCTTATGACGTAATAATACGCGTCATTTTCTAAAAAATCTTCAACGGTTTGAACATGATCGATTTATTAATAGGCGTAATTATTTTATTTGTTGTAAAATGGCGAATTACCGAAGCGTAAAATCATCCGTTTTATTTATTATTTATAGGACACGATAGAATTTCTTCATTTTAGAAACCATTTCGGACAAAGAATTGATCCAGAAAGTTTCGGGTAGAGAGGAAGAGGGAATGATAAACACTGTTGTCGATTGTCGATTTTAGTAATCTCTTGGGATATCCGGCATGAATGGAAGCGTAATTGAAACGGTGACTATTCTTCCAACTTTTTTCGATTGTTATGCGCCAATTTCCGGAAACCCGGTATCGAAATGAAAAAAAAAATTTGCACCAGAACGAGAAAAATTTGCATTTCTCCAAATTCGAAAACGTCAGAAATCTAAATCTGTATAAAATTTAAAAGAATTCCTTCCTTCCAAACTGATATATACGCTACTTCATAATAAAGGTTGAACGTGAAACTGCAAACTTTCTTTAAAAAAAAAAAAAAAAAAAATAATAATAATAAAAATCTCTGTTTTGATTATATTTATATATATCTGAAGATCGAATTAAAGTTAATCTCTTCTGTATTAAAATATTTAATTTACCAATTAAACTCTTTATTACATCACACACTTAAAACTGTACATAAACAATAATGGAGAAAATTAAAAGCGATTTAAGCAAAGAAAACTGTACTGTTAGCATAATTAATTAAGCATTTCATGCAAATAAAGTTATGACATGGGTAAAAATATATAATAAAATCGGAAAGAAAGTAGTAAAGTTTACAGAGAAACACAGCCCACGCCCTGTCATTCCAACTACATATTTCAAAATTGCTAAGGTAATAAATTTTATAAATAGAGCAACACATTTACTTTGATTATAAAATGAAAAATGGCTAAAATACGTTATGAATCATTAAATTCTTCTCAGTGATACTTTTAAACTTGTTCAACATGAGTTAGTGGCTAACATGGTAGCATAATACATATAGAATAGGGACATAAATTACAAATGGTGATCAATATCGTACGTTAAACTTTATTTAATTAAGTTGACTTATATAGCGGTTTAAATCTTTAATTCAATGTTTAAAAAAGTATCAAAAAAAAAAAAAAAATACATTGGCTCAATAATTATTTATACCAAAAAATATATATCGTGACATTAGGTCAGGTATTTCGTGACATTATAGAAATGCACGCTATAGGTTACTTAATTTATAAAAAAAAAGAACGCGAATTAAATTTAAAGGAAGAAAGATATGCAGTCTTAAACGAGTTCTGGAAATTAATCCAAAATTTTTTTTTTTGGTGGGGTTATTTTTAAATTTCATTTTAACTTTTTTTTTTTTTTTAATTTTTGTTATGAAGTATCGAATTGCCAGCAAGAAAAGAAATAAGTTTTGTTGGTTAAGCAGTTAGAAATAAATTATGGTTTGGCATAATATAGTTGAAAAATTCAAGACAGAAACCTATCAGTAGATTGTTCGATCGGTAATGCAGAGTTCATGATTCTGTTCAACGATGAAATTATTAAAATGATAGTTTTTACTGGATCTTGTTGAATTTTTTCGATTTTTTTAATATATATATATATATATAAGACTTCGTCCTGTCTAAATTCGTGAATTAATTAAAAAAAACAACCTTATCTCTCCTTTAAGGTAGTCAATAAAAACCATTACTCTCTCTTCCCTCTCCTCATTTTTTTTTTAATCATTAAACTAGAGTTAATTTTAACATAAATTATAATGTTTATTTTTTTCAAAATTTAAATAAGTTATTTAGATTTTTTT
Organism: Androctonus mauritanicus; assembly: GCA_011317285.2. NCBI lineage: Eukaryota > Metazoa > Arthropoda > Arachnida > Scorpiones > Buthidae > Androctonus > Androctonus mauritanicus. The sequence continues at coordinate 7,221 of WUQG02008020.1, forward strand.
AACTTGAAAATAAAATAAATGAACTTATTTTCTGAGTTACGAAAGAGCTAACGAATTTTTATTCATAGTATTTCGGTAGCGAAATCATCTAACGCCTGTAAATGTGTCTTTCCTTCACGATTCCTTCGCTAAGCAACGAAGTGACACTTCTGTTTCACATGCTATCTCTACGAACAAAACTGAGGGCAAATCGGAATTTACTCGAACTGTGTACCTCAAACGTGTCATGTCACGATAGTGTCCACTTCTAACAGTTTCCATGGTAACCAAACATCCACGTCTGGACAACATACAATATTAATCTTTTCAGCAATGAGGATTATATTGGTTCCAATGAATAATGTAGATAATATTAAGAGTATCTTTTATTATTTACTTGAACTCATCAGATGCTAATCAACATTATTATTTCTATTATAAACGATCGAATAATGAGAAAACTTATTAAATGAAAATGAAGATCTGTAAGGATGATATCAATCTTTCGTGACGAATTCCCAATCTTAACGTTGTTTATATCATTATCTCGTATTTGTTAAAGTTCATAAATAATTTTCGTAAGGTTTAATAATTTATAAATTAATCTACACCTTTTTCCACTCCATCTCTCTCTCTCTTTCTCTCTATTTGTTTAAAATATGGCATAACAAACACAGTTTACGTTTTGAATATTCAAATATTTGCTGTTGCTCATACAAATGCATAGAGTTTATAAATGCAAATTGTTTAAAAATTTTTCCACCGCGTTGTTTATAAATCTTTAAGTGTGTAGCATCAATAAAGTTAGAAATTATTGTACGAGTCGCTGATTTACACAATATTTCTCACTCATTTCATAGCAATAAATTTCCAATCGGTAGAGGATGAAATGAAATTTCATCTAGGTTGTGATTCAATATTAGATTTAGAGGGACGTTCTATATAATAATATATAAAGCGTACGGGTTCTCTCTCTCTCTCTCTCTATATGTATATATATATATATAAGATGATGACAATGATATGCAAGATGATTACAATTATACATATAATTGTAATCATCTTTCACGCACATATATATACAATTTATGTGATAACTCTTACGCAATAATGATTTGGGCACCCTGGGTAGTAATAAAAACATTTTAAGTTAGTTTTAAGTCAATTTATAGGTTAGTTTAGTGTGAATTAAGACGCCAAATCATAGGGGTTACTTTTTAGTTGCAACTACTTTTAAAGCCAGTCTTCCTGTAGGCTGCTACTTGTGTTGACCAGCCTGCCTGTGATGAGCTCATCACAGGCAGACTGGCCAACACAAGTAGCAGTCTGCCTGAAGGCTGAAGGATGAGGTTAAACGGATCGGGTTCGGATTCAATGATTTTATAAACTTTGAGGCTAATAATTTGATAATGAACTATGCAGAAGTATTATTTTATTATATAATTCATTTATTATAGAGTTAGAAATCCATTGGCTTCTTATAACCAGTTTTAATTTAATTTGCATATTATGTCACAGTGACGTCATCATTGCGACGAAAATGACATCATGGCGATGCCATTTTTATCGTTGCGTCATCAATGACATCATGCACCAGTAGTATTTTCTAGCGTCGTTTACTGTTATATTACTACGACGTCATACCGGTGCGACTATGAGGTCATCCCTTATCTGAACTAAACTCTAAAAGATTTAAATGCGTATTTTCGTTGCTACCCTAAATGCCCCTGAACGATTTGATCGTGAGTACCCACGTAGTTACAGGAAGTAATTATGCAAAGTTTGGTCCCGATCACCAAATCTTTGGGGCTTATGCGGAACAGATACCTAAAAGGTTGCATTACATAAATACGATGATTAAGAATCTTTCTGTACAGTTAAAAAATAGCATGATTTACAACTTACACCTTAAATCGAGACAAAATATTGCGAAAGAAACATAAAATTTTCTCGTTTAAACGATTATTTCAGTTATATTAAATGAGAAAGTTTGGACAGAGAAAGCAAAAAAAAATTGTTTAATTTTCTAACATTTGACAATGCCAGGATATAAGAGATTCAAGTTAAAACAAGATTTCTTGTAACAGTAATCAACGTTATTTATTTTCGCTTATCATCAAAACTAACTTAATCTAATAAGTTCAACAACATTTGCAAGAATATTAAGCAGGAATAAAAAACCGTATGCTTTAAAAATTCTTTATTAAATTACGGAAAAAATTTGCTAAACTGTTGGCTGGAAAATGACTTAAAAACTTATCTTTAGATGCATTAAACTATTATGATGTCATCCAAAGAAGCAAAGCAGAAATTTTAAAGACAGTCAAAAACTATTTTTTTTTTTTTATCATCAATGTTTGTTTACTTATTAAGATAATTTAATGTCGTTTCAGCATTAAATTAACTTTTATAATGTTATTTTAATAATTGTTTATATTAAAGTTATTTTTGTTTTGTTTTTTTTCCATCAACAGGAGTAACTTGAGTTCAGACAAAATTTGCAATTATGTAAACATATCTTATACCTAGATATATTTAGTGTATCAATATATCTGAAGGTTTTGCGCTAATTTTGCTTTTAACTGTATACATATTGTAGAAAATGTTGTTGTTTCTTAACAATAAATTTATTCCACGTGTAGCTTAATAAACAAAAACATTCTTTCTGTTCGAAGAATATTAAATCAACTTGATCGAATTCAGAGAAAACTAACCGTTCTCTCTATATATATTCGATGATGATTTTATTATTTCTTCATTGTTCCTGGTCACGAATATCATCAAATTTTATAAATTTATGACGTATACTAAATATGTGGCGATATTTTAAGTATAAAAAATACTTAAATTAACAGTTTTATAAGCTAATATTTATCGTATGTTAGTGGGTGTTTGAATATATTCATTTAATCAAGAGCAACGTTTAATCACTGATATTTTTCAGTTATAGAGCATGAATGTAATTTAATAAAAATGTCATATAAAAACAGTTATTTCGTTTTTAATTTATAAATTAATTAAAATTTGTTCACGCATTTTTAACCTTTACCCAACACGCAGCAACATATACGATATTGCGAATAGAAGAATCGAAAGCTGTTCCAGGCATAGAACATTAATTTTTCCTAACAACCAAGAGTTATTTGGGTCAACGTTACCATGAAAACAATCAAAATGATCGTGATAACATGTAGGCCACGTGAAGTTATTTCGCTTTCATCATGTATATATATCTAAATTAGTTACATCATACTCGCATTTAAAAGAGAAGATTAGAAAATTCCAAACTAATATCAGCAGCGAGGTATAAATATATATATTTTCTATCTATTATTATTGCATCTCTAACGATTTTAAAATGTGAGGAAGAAAAAAAAAAAGGATATTTAAAAACACAGGATGAAAATCTGACAGATATTCTTGCTTTCTCTGCCAACCTGTAACGACAAATCGATCAAATAACCAGAGGCAAGTCGTCACGAGTAACTATTTATAGGCTGTCACGCATCGTATATCGTGACGTCTTTCTATTCTCGCGTGAAATATTTAAATTTGTGTATAATTTCTCCAGGCAGAGAAAACTAATATTGTCCCGAAATTTAAATAATGGCAAGGAAAATTGTTAGAAAAATATCGCACACTCGCTTAACGTCGAGTAAATAGATTTCGAGTTATTTTATTTTATTTTTTATTCAATAAGAGGAAGAAAATTACTAGGATGTACGCGAGAAAGACATGTTATAATTATCACGAGTCACGCTCCGTAAATGTTCATCAGATTAATCTTACGGAAGTATGTCTCTCTCTCTTTTTTTCTTTCTTTCTTTATCGAAAAAAAAACCTTGCACAATAACTGTCTGCATTCTCGGAATTTTACTAGTACACTTCATATCGAATTCCGTTAAGGATGTATTCATAAACTGTTTTATTTTTATTCAGATGATTTCATTATAAAGAAATAACAGGAAATTGAGGATTTGCCGTGGCCAGTCTTGTTTACTGGTTTTAGAAACAACCCGTATAAAGAGAGACTATATTTATTCTGTAACTGTTTCAATTCGAGTGGAACAACACTCAATCTTACAGGAAAGAAGAGTGACTTGTCGTGTTAAGAAAAGAAAGAGAAACATTTTTTTTTAAATAGAATTTAGAAACTTTTACTTTGTTTTGGAAGAGGAAACAGTAAAATTTACTTCCCAACAACATAAATCTGTTGTTATATTACAATGTTTTTTTATTGTTGTAATAACTTTACACTTTAAAATTGAACATATTGGACCGAGTAATTTTTTTGAGACTGTTTTTTAAATTTTCATTTTTGCTGTGTTTTGTTATAATCTTTGTAATGTTTCTTATGTAATTTTTATTGAACCCACTTTTTTAGATTCCAGTTTAGATTTTTTTTAAGAAAACTTTATGCAAATCTATTTTTTATTGAGTCCATTTTTTAGATTTCAGATGAGCTTTTTGTTAATGCAGTTTTAATGTTTCATAAATAAATTTTATTGAACTTATTAATTAATTCTGAGTGGAAGACTTTTTTGTAGAAATCTATATAACGTTATCAAAATTAATATAATATCCTTTGTAAAAGGATATTATATTGAGTATGATATTCTTTTATAAATTAATATCCTTTTATATTAAGTAATATAATATTTCTTTGTAATGTCTGAAATATTACAAAGAAATATTTACAAAAGTGAAACAATTACAATAGTGAAACCGTCTAACAGCTAGTTAGTACACCACACAATTACTAGTTACAACACCTCACACTCACAACACTCCACCTGCCTAACCTACCCATCTATCC
>WUQG02008031.1:0-12015 GCA_011317285.2 Androctonus mauritanicus
GTAAATTTCACTAGTAGTTTCTTCATATTGCAAAATTTTGCAGGTCCGCGTTACCTATATATGTACGTCTTTATTTTACCGTTTCCCGATCTAACGTTTTCTTCAATCTAACGGTTTGTTTCGCCGTCCCCTTGGAAAACGTTAGATTGAAGTTTTACTGTACTTGTACCTGTTTTATTTAGAAATCCAAACTTTTATTGATTAGCAGAAAAACTTGGACATTTCTTTAATCTTTCTGAAGATTTTCCATAATTCATCTTGATACTTAGAAATTTTTTAAAACTTAACACAAAATTTTTTCATTTTTTATAATGTAACATAACAAAACAATAAATTAATAAAAAGTAATTATTAGTTACTTAGGAATTGCGAATTCCGATTACTTCCTTGAAAATTTTAATCAATTAAAAAGATTTTAATGCATATTTAAGAACTTCCATTTAAAAGCTGTGATACCACAATTTGAAGTCAAATATAATTAAATCTTTAAAAATAGTAATTTTCTATAATAAAAAAATAGTTTTTAAATCAATATTAAAATATATTATATTATATATACATATATATTTCAATTGTAATATATTTGCCTCAAAGGACTTCTTGTGAAACGAGAAATGTCTCTCATTAAAGAAAAAAAAAATCTTTTCTCATTTCACATTTATTTTCAGAATCCTTTATATCATGCATTTCTACATTTCTTTTTTTTTAATATCAATGGTGAAAGCAGTTTAACCATTATAATAATAAGCAGTTCTGAAAACAACTAATCTCATACTTTTCAAACGTGTCGGCTATTTTGGAATAACTAAAGTTGTAAGGCTACAATGATGGTTATCAAAAATCACCTTCGATACTACAATTTTTACAAGCATACTGAATATTACAAAAATATACTAAATAGTTTCAATAGTCAAGAGGAGAAGTTGAAAAGTTTGAATATTCTCCACTTTGGAATGGGTAGAATAGAAAATAGAGTTAACTGATCCTTTTAAATTTCATAAAAATCTAATTATTAGTTCAGGATGTGAGAAGTTTAAATGCCCACCATTTTTAAATGGCTTAAGTTAGATAATTAAATGATGATATGTGCAGATTACGTTTAATGACAGGTAATCTCTAACAAAATATGAGAATCTAACAAAAATATTTAAAAGTTGGTTGGATATAAGCAGGCAAACAACATGATGATCTTATAAATCTCATTTTCTTTTGGAAAGTAAGCTAAAAGAATAGCAATAAAAATATAGGATATAATATCGTATGTTTGTTCATATCACTTCTAGTTTTTGTGTATCCTTGACCAATATGATATAGATGATATAGTTAAATCTACCATAAACAATGTTATGTGATGCAACTCTTGGAAACTTATGAATTACGTATTTCATATATTTTAACGTATCGAATATGTAATAAGTATAAAAATATTTTATGCATTATTTTAATAGAAAGCATACGAGAATAAATAAGAACATGGACATAAAAATTATTTAAAAATTGTAAATTTTTAAATAACAAATATTCTTAGTCTTTCCGACAACTGATTATATGAAAATTTGATATTTCTAGCGAACAAAAAAAAAAAAAAATTAAGCAGACAAACGATCAATCAATGTTAAATAATAAAAATTATTCAAAGTGTCTCTACAAAAGTAAAAAAAAAAAAAATGTTTCTCGAATATTCGAAAATTGTTAATTAAAATTTAATGAATTTTCATAGATACAATTAATTTATTCAATTAATTTAATTTAATTTAAAGTTTCATTAATATATTCCATCAATAAAAATAACAAATCACATTCTTAATTTTAAATTAAGACTGTGATTTATTACCTAACTTTCTAATTTTAATTATCCAGATTAATACACAATCTTCATTAATATTTAATAGCAATCTTTAATATATTTATTACTTACAATATAATATTAAATTATTGTCCGTCTTCAAAAATTATAATGAAATTCGGAATCTAGATGTGAATTATAAATTTCTATAAATGAAAACTTATAAAAGTTTGATGCTTCTCCTGACTTTCTCCTATCAATCATTGACTGGAAACTGCTATAAATGCCGACGTTGGTGAAATGTTGCTAACTTATTCTAAACTGAGTATACTAAACAGTTAAACTTTTATAAATTTCATTTTTGTTATTCATCAATCCTGTCAGAAAATATTCAATACTAATTTTTTCTTCATTAATTTTAGATCTAAAATTAATTCTTAAAAAATTTTAAAATATTTCTTAATCAAAATGTTCCGAATAATTTTATTTGATCTTCAAAAGAAATTTTTCCATTTTGTAATTAATATTTCCTCGCTAATCTTCACTTCTATAACCAATATTTTTTTCCAACTAATTTTTTTTCAATGAAATTTGATCTCTCAAGTCTTCTGTAAGAATCGGTCTCCATCAATATTTTTATTAGTTTACTTTCCGAAGGAAATGAAGGTTTATACGATCGGCCAATGTTTGTCTGTCTCCCACTAATAACTTTTGAACTAATTAGCAGATTTTCATATAATTTGGTAGTGATATTCTGTCATTAAAGGACATATCGGCGCCACATCCTTTAATACTGCAGAATTAAATGTTATTACCATTTTAGTTTATATTAGTATCAACAGAAAGCGTTACGTGTTAGCAGTGCAGAGCTAACATATTGCTTATCTGATTTCTTAACAAAGCGACCCTATCTCAATATCTATCACAGTATCGTCATAGTTCCAATGTGATGCCATTTCGATGTAAAAACGGATGATGTCAAGATATAACGCAATATTGCGTAAGGTTACTGTGACGTCATCGCCTATGCTGGTAAAGTTAAAGGCGCAAAACCAATGGACTACAAACGCTAAATAAATAAACAAATAAATTATATTTTCTGAAAGTAGGTAATTTTAGTTCTTTACGAAACTTCTTGTAATACAGTATTCAATGGCTTCAATAGCTTATAAAATCAATTTTTTAAATATTTAAAATTAATTTAACTTTTAGGAAATATATAGTATTTTGTTTAAACAGTTCTGACATATTGCAATCTATTGCTATAACTGTATTTTCATAAAAAAAACAGATCGTTAATAGATAAATAAACAAATTTTTTTATTCATTAGAAAATATAAATGTTACCGACAATGTGTGAAAAGCAGGCATTGTATAGAATGCCTAGGCAATATATAGAGTGCCTGGCGTTTTTGGGCAAAGTATGAAACGATTAATATTACATATACTTTCCCTAAGCATTGTATGTAATACTTAGGCATTATATAGAGTGACAAATGCTATTTAGGCAAAATATTAAAAAAGAGTCATGAAAAGACTTTTATTAAAAAGATGTACGGTATATGAAAAAGAAAGAAATAAAAAATAAAGTATAGGACTTTCTTATTGAGGAAAATAAGAGAAAATAAAATATTTGTTGCAATAAGGAAAGAAAGAATTTTATTTTAAATTGCGCTTAATTGTCTTTCTCACAAAAAAGTAAAATTTGAAAAGAGAGTCACGAAAAGGCCTTAATTAAAAATACATAAATAAAAAAAGAAAATATCAAATGAAATACAGAAATTTCTTACTGAAAAAATAAGTAAAAATTAACCTACTTGTTGCAACAGAGAAGGCTTGAATGGCGTTTTGAATTGCACTTCATCGCTTTTTTCTCATAAAAGCTTTTCATGTTTTGACATTTGGTCTTACACATATACTTGACGAATTCTTGGCTGCTTCCTGTGGACTGAGTAATAGTAGCTAACTAGAGAGGTATTTCGCGGTCAGAAATGTTTTTAATTCTGAGTAAATTCTTTGGGCATAAAGTGATTTGTGATCTCGCATACAGGTTATTTTAAAATTCCTTCAGAAGTTCCAAGTCGGTAAAAACCGTCTTCTGTCACGCTCAAACAACTGCCAACAGATTACGCAAATCACCTCGATTCTTTTCAACGTCAGGAATAGGAACTCTCACAGTAGCTCCCAAAGAAGCAGGAGGAAATTTGTTGTCAGAATTCATTTTCATTTTTTGGTCTATATATCCAGACTGAATTTAGAATTAATTTTACCTTCGACAGCTTTCTTACTTTTAAAGCAAATAGTGCACAAAATATCCATTTCCTCATCTCCATCATCTTCACTGACATGACCACAGAATCTATGAATTTTTCTATGACACTTCCTACATGCATGTGCATCACCGATTTCCTTTAAACACACACAACAGATAGCAGAAATGAAAGCCTCTTTGGTAAACATTTCTTCATCACCATATTGGTTTCTTTCATCATCGAGTACAATCTCATCCATGTTTTGTGCAATAGGCTCTTTTTCTTGCATAGGGTGATCGGTTTCATCTTCTTGTATTATTTGAACGCTTTCTATTATTTTTTCCAGCTGCTTTTCGGTCTGTATGTCTTATAAAACATATTGGGGTAGAGAAGATATTTTGAAACCCACTTTAGCTTTGTAACCAAAGAGAGCTTCATGTGATGTTCTTTTGACCCCAGAATGATAAGCCCTATTCTTCATAAGTTGAACGAAACTTAGTCCTTCACTCTAGCAGCCAATTTTTTTCATCCTGCATCCAAATACACAGTATATTTATAATATCTTGATTAGCTTTTTCTACACTACCTTGGCTTTGTGAGTGGCGAGGCTTACCATGGACGATCTTCAATGTCGGCCAATACTCTTTCAAGCTGCTCAGCACATTATTCGCAAATCCTTGTCAGATTATAGAATGGATGGTGTCCCAAACAACGAGAATATAATTACTAAGTTGTAGGCTACTTCTTCCGCTCTCTTTGAAGTCAGAGTCTTGAGAACCACGAACTTAGTGAGATTATCTTCGTACATCATTATAAATTTGTATTTCCTGTCGGGTTGGGACTGAAAATCAATGAGATCAACCTGACAACGGGAATTAATTCAGAAAAAAACTATTGGCTTCAGAACAACACCTTTTTTTAATACCTTTTTGTTTTTTTTTGGCACGGCTTACAAAGTTGAATGTACAGTTAAATATCATGACGAGTAACGTTCTTGTATTTGGATGAAAGTTCTTTCAACATTCTGTCACGTTCTCCGTGGCTAATGGCCAAATAAACGTCATGAAGTACGTTAAATAACTCAGAGTCAGTGATGTAGAACTAGATAGCACTAACACCTTCTTTAACAGGATAAATCAGTTTACTTTTGTTTTCCACTAACCTCAAATCATAAGATTCGGCAGCCAATAATCCCCTAATTTCTTCTTAATAGTTATCTTGGCCTTTTTTCATATTGCTCACTAACTTCTGGTAAGACTTTCAGTAAGGAAAACACAGTTTTTTGCAGCATTAGCTCGCAATTTAAACAGTTCATCATAGAATCGTTGTTGCGTGTCAACATGTCATGATTCCTTCCCGGACACTACACCTTGCTCTTCCATTTTGCTGCAGCACAGTGTGGCTAGAGTCTTTGCTGAATAAATTCAAAGTAGCGTATTTCTTCACTTCCGAACAAAGACTGAAATGCCAATGGAGAATTCTTCTTCTGAGGCGAGCATTGAAAGTTACGTGCATCGCTACTTGACATTAAAAACATCATTATCGGAAACCTCATTATCATATATTTTATACTTTGCCTAAATAGCATTTGTCATTCTATATAATGTCTAGGTATTACATACAGTGCCTAGGGAAAGTATATGTAATATTATTCGTTTCATACTTTGCCCAAAAACGCCAGGCATTCTACATACTCCTTAGGCATTCTATACAATGCCTGCTTTTCATACATTGCTGATAGCATATATATATATATACATAAAATAAAGTAATGCAGACATTATATCAAAATAATTAGAGTTTGTTTTTTTTAATTTACAAAAAATTAAGGAATAAATTATAATTTCTTACGTATTTGGATGAAAGTTCTACTGTATGATAAAATTTTAAATTATTTATTTTTTAACTTTAGCAAGATTATATTTGAAGGCTAAATTATGAATTACGTCCATCTACTTCAATAAATAATATATTTATAAGATGAAGGCAAACAGTTTACGCTTTCAATTTTTTATTTTTAAAAAATTTGAATAATTAGAAAAAAAATTGCGAATAAGAACAGAAATATAATAAGCTTTAATAAAAAAAAAAAGCTGCATTCAACAATATAATATTTATAACAAAATTTTTAAAAATTCCATTAAATCTGTTTAAAAATCTAAACAAATTTTTTATCTTTAAAAACTAAAAAATTCTTAGAATTTTTTTTTTCATTCCAGTTTTATTAAACTAAGAGGAAATCAAATAATCAAATCAGAGAGTTCAGAAAATTTTTTATCTATATTGTAATAATTAAAATACCAGTAGAGTACATTAAGAAAGTAGAAATAAAGTAAATAAATCTACGCTCAAAATAAATAACTGAATATATTGTATATATTTTTTTAATCTTTTTTAATATTTTTTATTATTTTCATTTTCTTCATAAAATTTTTGATGATAGATTAGCGAAAGAAAAAAAAGCAACATTTGATAAATACTAATATTCTAAGATCTTTAGTCGAGCAAGAGTATTTTTAGACGTAAACTTTTTTAACAATTATTTAACGGTAATATTATTTTTACGTGGTATTAATCGTTCACAGAAAATAACAAGGAATATCCATTTATCTCGCTGGCTCATAAAGATAAAAATCGAAAATTAATTATAAAGAAAATGAAAAATGAACATCGTTAATAATTTTTTTTTAAAGCTGGGAAAATTATTCATAATGTTTTCTAATTGAATGACAATCATAAATCATCTTTTTTATTTATTTTAGAAAGAAGAAATTTTATAAAACACTTCATTGAATTAAATTAAGTTTGATATATATGTTTACTTTGCCAATGTTTTAAAGTTATGTAATATAAGAACTAGTAGACAGGCTAATTAAAATCGAAGAAAAACTAATAGCACATCGATCATGTTCCAAATAAAAATCATTCATACGCAATTAAATGCAATACAGTAGGCTGTCCAATTTATATCGAAATATAAATTCAATATCTTCTATAAAAACAGTTTTTTTTTTTTTTTACGAAACATGAGCCAAATACTTATAAAATATGATGTTGATATTATCGTTTTATTTTCATCTCTAAAGCTTTCATAGTGTTCAATTCGATGCTGACTGAATGTTAAAAAAAATCTTTGAACAATAATGACATTAACCGAATGGGCTTTTAAATTACTTCTAACTTTCTTGGTACTCGTTATTATTATTATTTTTTTTAGTTGTGATATGTTTTTAGTAGTTATACTTATTTGTTTAGATGAAAAGGATAAATAAAGTGAAGAATATCCTTTTTTCTAAGAAAGAACTTCTTATATATATTTATCCTCATTAAGTACTTTATATTTTTGGTCTGATTGTCTTGAACAAAAGACATTAAACAACATAAGAAACCACTATATGGAACCATGTGAATTCGTCTACAAAAAAAAGAATAAAATAATAAATTTTGGTTGAGTTTGTTACTTTGTTATTTATGTGTTCCTAGTCCTTTAAATATTTTTGGATTTCAGATAATTGGCTTAAATTTTATTAAATTTCACCATCTCTGCGGAATAAAAATATCAGATTAACGAATCTGGAATCGGACTTATAGCAAATATATAATAAATTTGGGCAATAATAATTTTTATAAAAAAATAATTATTGTCTTTATTTTACAAATTTTATAATATATTACAATACTTTCGATGATTTCGAAGTATCGTTGTTAGTGAGCTTAAATGGTAGTTTTTAGTACGTAACCAAATTTTATCGTCGCTATAAATCAAAATCAATATAAAAATTTATAATTTTTTTTATTATAGTCCTCATAATAAAAATAAAAACAACTTTCTGGTAAACTGCAAAAATGCAGAATACTATAGAATCCGTTTCCATTAACCGAGCTCTTTGTTAATTGATCTATATGCTAATGTCAAAATGGCTAGGAATAGCTAGCTATAAATTGGAGTGGCCTTCTTGATGCTAACAAGTGGCTACGTTTAAAGAGACCTCAGTTAATGGATACTCAGCTAATTGAGTTTCTATTGTATGTTTTATTTACAGTTTTTATTAAAATATAAATTCTCTATATCTCGGTTTTTTCATTATTGTTTTATTATGCCTATTATTCGTTTTTAGTACTGTAAATGCATTTTAGGCTAGATCTTTAAATGTGAGCTGACACTGTTTGGTATTGTTTACCAATCTGGTAAGTGCATTTTTGTTATGTTGTTAGTTACTTTATAAAACTGCAGTGCGATTGCGTAAGCTTGTTTATGGAATAGAAAGCAATGTTAACAGTTAAAATTCTTTATTTAACTTAAATAAAAAACAGCATTATTTATAACTAGCATTTCTCGACAGTCTTCATTAAACGAGTTTTTCTTATATCCCAAATGATCGCTATCCCAATTACCTGGGATAATCGAAGTTCTAATTCTATATAAGCCCACAAATTAATAAGACAAGTAATAATAGAAAGAGATGAAGTCGTTCAGAGTATTCTATTTATAGCACATAGTCTCTATACAAATTATTAATTATACCTGGAAGTGAAAATTGATACGAATTTCCAAAATGATCAGATATTGTGTAGAGAACACTTCAAAATTTAATTAAATTTCGCCATGTAGACGTAAAATAAAACAATTATCTCTTGCCGAAGGTTATATCATTAATTATTGATAACTTGCCTGAAGAATTATTGCTAATTTATCGAATTATATCATATATAATTTATAATTGGTGACTAACTTTCGGCAGATTATAAAAAAAAAATTTAACCGTATTTTGTGAATTTGCATATTGTTAAATAATGTAAAAATATAATAATTGAAGCAAAATATAATTTGTATCGACATGATACTATAACATTTTTTTTTTATTATTTTTTATTGTATTTTAATGATAATATAAATAAAATATAGTATTAGTGATTAGTTATTGATTGCTGTTTTAGTCATTTTTTTTTCTTTTAAGGAAACGACTTTCAGGTGAGTATAGGTAATGTAATTCACCAGCAAAGTTTCAGAAATATTTTATTTATTTTCTTTTAGAATTTCGAATGACTAACAAACTGTAATAGAACCTAGCAAGTACTTCGAAGTTAATAGTCGTGTTTGTTAATAAAGAACGATTAAGGATCGTTAAATTTGAGTGCTCTGCAATGTTTTTTTCTTTTTCCTTGAGATATTTCTGGATGGATAGACGAACAAAATGATTATGCAAGACTTTCTTGTTCATGAAAATATGAATTATAAACATGGTGTACGAATTAAAAGATGTAGTCAAATATTTAATACATATAAATTATTTCGAAGACATTTTATCTTCAAAGAAATATATTTTTTAAAAATAAAATATAATTAAATTTATTTATTTTTTTTATTAGTCAAATTTATAAAAATGAAAAATTAGGCAGGTATATATATATATATATTATATACCTGCTTAATTTATATATTTATATTAATTTCTATTTTATAGATTTTTTTTTAAATTTAAAGCTTGTCTTTGAATAATTATTTAATATTTTCAAGAAAACTTGAAAATTATTACAAGCATTATAAAATTCATATTATATTATATATATATATATATGAAAAATTATAAGGGTTTATGTGAATTTTTAAGCGATTATTATAGGACTATAACTAAAATATAATTAAGAATTAGCCAATATCAATAAATTGCCAAAAATAAAATTATTGCTATTTATGATTAAAGCAAAAATTAGAATTTTATGATTTTGCAACTGTAACTAGTTTTTTTTTTTTAAATAAAAGAAGATAATTAATTATTCGTTTTTTCAACGTATCCTTTATTTTGAAATGATTAAAGGTAAGGGATTAAAATATATCCCACCAAATTTATTTTTAATGGCATAACCTCTCTGCATCCTTGCTTCTATATTGAACGTTATAAAAATCTCAAATATGAGAAACATTAAAACCTTGAACGATTGCCATTTTTTAATGGTTTAGCTAGGATAACCTTGCATTTTCTTACTTAAAGAATATAGATAACAGTCATTTATTTGATATGGATCTATTCTTTTATGTTTTAACAAAATAAATTATTTTCCATTTTCTCTTAACTAACTTCTTTAATTATAACATTTTTGGTAAATTATTATATCTAATCAAAATATATTAGAATTAAAGTAATAATTGTATTTAATGTCGAATCGTACTTGAGCGAATTATTAAGCTGCTCTAGAATGAAGTTGAATGCTGTGTACTTTCTTAAAATCTTTATCAATAAACTTAGAATTTTAAATTATAACTATTCATAAATTTAACAACTTCTTAACTTGTTTAACGAAGTATCTTTATAGTTACTTATTAATGCTCTTAGAAAGTGTTTACATGTTCTCTTGCTAATATTTATAAATTGTTTCTGTATAACATTAATGAACTGTTTATGTAAATCAGTTTTACACGGCAGAATTGGCAAAATTTACATTGACAGGTTGACAAATATTTATGTTACTCTAGAAAGTATTTTCGGCTTCGCATCATTAGCTAAAACTTTAAAATTGTATTGATGAAAAGAATCAGTTCAAATTAAATTTTACTCTACAGACTAAATTTCGATTCTATAACGAATATTCATTATAACAGATAAATTCGAAGTTTCAATACTTGAAAATTTTAACAATTTTATTCTGTTTTAGTTTCGGATTTTACTATTTATCTATCTTGATAAGATTAGAATTTAGAACAAGTTGGATACTGTGTTTCGTCAAATGCTTTTAGCTATAACTAAACTAAACGAATTTAACAAACAAAGAACGTTTAATCTTTAATGAATTTCTGGTTTTGCGACAAAAAGATGAAATTATCTTTTTATGACACAAATAAATATGTTATAATTTCTTCGTTGATTAAATATTGCTGTTTTGATATAATTTCTTCTGGATACAATACATAATTAATTGATAATTGTTAGGATAAAATCATGTTTGCATTCTATAAGAAATTTCATTTATTTTCGCTAAAAATACAAAAACTTGCTCTTCAACTAAATATACATCCTTACTTTATTTTTTTCTATATTTAATGAATGTAATACATAAAATATCTTATTTATAGAAAAACTCATTTGGATGTCTTTCTTTAAATCCTTCCTGGTTTTTTCTATAAACCTGGTAAGAAAGGATCAATGTAAGATTAATGAAAGCAGACTTCTTTATGAAATAAAAAAAAAATGTAATTTTGAAAGAAATAAGATTTCTACAAAACGAGGTCGTTCATAAGAATAAAAAAACTGTTATAGGAATCCATCTCTTAGAGAAAGATTTACTTTACGATGATAATATAAATCTTTTTTTTCTCACCAAAGGTATCATTTCCTTTGCAGAATCAAGAAGACATTTTCTTATTTAGTCATAAATACAGTCACCATTATCACTTTATTACCTTACAGTATTTACCGACAGAAAATGAGGCGTAAAAAACCATATTTCTTTCTGTGTTTTTCTTCAATGAATAACTTTTGAAATAATCCGTACATTTTTATGAATTTCAGCATGGATGTTTTGCCATTAAAAATGATCTCGACATCATATCATCTTAATCCAGTAACATCTTCAATTACAGTATTTGAAAATACTTCCTAAGTTACTTTTTAATATCTTTTGAATTAATTGATGAATTTTATAAAACTTAAAACGAAGCTTGTACCAATGAAGATGACGTTGATGAATCATCAATTAATTTTGATGCAAATCACTTAGAAATGGCGTACGTAACTTCAAAATACTTTCTTGATAACTTTTCGAATTATTGCTTGTTATGCAATTCAGTATGGAATTTACGTCATTGAGGACATCTTTGATGATATAATTTTTAATACCGCATCTTTAATCATTTAAAAATGGTATATATGTAGAAAACGGGAGATTAATTCTTTCCAGAACTGTTTGTATATAAAAATTATAATTCCATTAAACAATTCATTAAATTACAAAAATAGTGTTACAGTTTCACTAATTTTG
>WUQG02008042.1:0-12014 GCA_011317285.2 Androctonus mauritanicus
TAATTTTTTTTTGTATTAGCTTAAATATGAATAAAAATAAAGTTAAAAATTGCATTATTTAAATATATTCCATCACTCATGAATACACGAACTTAAAATTTGAACAAACTGGATGAGTAGTTGTCACATTTTTTTAACTGGTGTTAAACACTACAATGAATGATCCTTTGAATGGCTTAGACCAAATATTTGATTATTACATATTTCTAACTTTAAAATTAATTAATTTTCTTGCATGAATGAATTATTATAATGCAATTATAATAATTCATATTTTTTATTTGATTTATTTGAATAAATAATATGAATTATAATAATTCATATTTTTTATTTGATTTATACAATAAATCAAATAAATAATAAACTGCAATGCACAGCAAATGTTTTGAATGAACTAACTTATAAAAAGTAAACAATCAGTTAAAGAATAATACTTTTAGCATATGCGAGATCAGCTCCAGAGTTTTTACTGCCATAGGCAGATTCAAACTTGGCACCCCCAAAAAAACAAAAAATATGCTAACACATTTTATCTTCATTTTTTGGCACTCTAGGAAGTGTTTATACGTAGGGCTGGCACGGAGCATATACAAAAAAATTACCAGAAACAATTACAAAAATATAATCATTCAGACATGCTAGTGCAGTCACTAACATCAAGATAGTGATACCAATGAAGGCTATAAATGTTTTACCCCATTTAAAACTCCTTTATTTAGTAGCATCATTTATTGCATTCTTGTTCATATTTACAGTTTATGAATATGTTTTGAATATATTAACGCATGAGAGTTTACAACACCAAAATATATTCTTTGTATTGTACTGCTGGCATTGGTATAATGGATACAGTGATGCTATCATATTATATTGCAATTTAATGAAATATAGTTCACTCTATCATACTCTAAAATAATTAACTACTAGAACATCTGTTGATTCAGTCGAAGACAATTCTATCCTTATAAATATGACGAACGTTTTTCCTAAAGGGAAATGCTCAGTATATAGATTAATCTCGATAATTTTGCTATAATCTAAACTTTGGCTAAATGGGCTCTGGCATTTCGGAAAATAATACAGTGGAAAATCAATTTTTTAATCTGTCTCCTATGTATGAGGAATTTTAAGAAGACAACAATTTTAAAGGTTACGACATAAATTTTTTAAGATGTAATTCAGTGCAGTCTGTATCATTGAAAAAAAGCATGTAAAATGATGTAAATTTTAATGTTTTAAAAATAAGATTTATGCAGTTCATACGATATTAAAAAGACATGGGAACAACTGAAAACACAATTTAAAAAATCTCATGTAAGTTAGTGTTTTTTTAATAAATAAAAGATAATTTTTATGAAGTTTTATTTATTTGACAAATGATCCGGTTAAAAAAAAAAAAAAAAAATAGAATGATATATAGGCTATAGCTGTCTAGTACATTAGCTGCTTCATTCGTTATGCAAGATTTGCATTAACCTGGCAGTAGTCACGTTGTATCAATTTGACACAACAATTGAATACTTAAAAATATAGGCCTATATATATATTACAGCGGGTTCATACTGCCGAGAATATTGTTAGATAACACAATTGTTAACTGAGAAAAGTTAGCTAACAAATGTTAGTAAACAATTGCAGTAGAAATATTAGCGATCACGGGTTGACCATTAGAACAAAATAGCCAGTTCACAGCTAGTTCTTAGTCATTTTCTTTTTAAACTTCCTTAGCACTGGCATCACAATATTTTATACCATGCACTTTTTTCTTCACAATATTTTTGTTCTTTAACACCAACCCAGATTCCACAAACATTCATTACTTCAAATTGTTTTATCAGTGTATTATGATAGCTTGAGATCACTCCATCTATCCATAAATGAGTATGAGATATGCCTGATGAATAGACAAATAACTCTTAACAAATTAATCTTTTTGGTAATCGCAGTAAAACGACTACTGACTACTTATATAAACAATGGCATCATTATTACGGGAATACGCCCCTAACTTCAATTCTTTTGAAGTTTACCGCATCTGTTTAGAATATTTATTTATGCTAACTAACATTGTTATCGATTCGCAAATGTTACTGACTTGTGAGATTCAGTTTGCTGTTAACAGTGTTGGCGAACGCTGTTAGTTAATAATGCTCTCAGTGTCGACAGCCCTTTAAAAAATCTTAGAAATTTCTTCCAGATTTTTTTAACTTTCTAATGGCCATTAGATGCTCTAAATCAGGGGTGTCAAACTCATTTTAATTCAAGGGCCATTTAATGAGCCTGTAATATGGCCGCGGGCCGCATCACATTTAAATTTTTTTTAAAATTACATTTTGGAGTAATGATTCAGAAATGTAGATAGGATAATTAATAACATTGCGTAATCAAATGAACATATTACAAAAATATACAGTATAATATTACATAATTGTTTGAATTATACATTTTTTTTAATAACCTCTCTTTTCTCTTAAGCATTAAAAGTCACATTTTCTGCACAAAAAAACAAAAGCTTTCATTACAATTTTATAAATTCGAATATCCATAACTACTTACATTTTTAGATAAGTTAATAACACTACAAATAAATCTTTTGACAAGCCCGTTAGTCCGTCCTTTACACACGTCCTTTAAAAAGGGATTGTTTGGAACTTGATTATTGTGTTTGGCTATCCAAAAAAATTCAGGTTCTTAGTTTCGTTTTTTTGTTCAGAAATTTCCCACAAAACGATGTAGTCCTGGCAGAAAAGTACTTAATTTGTGTCACTGATCTGAAATATCAGTGTCATCTGTAAGTATTATGATCAAAAAAGTTTAAATGGGCAAATGATTTATAAAATATTATATTTTATTAAAAAATATGCAAGTTGCAAACTTTTTAAAGGATGCGTGGCAAAATTGGTTAAATTTTGTAAAAAGTATTTCTCGAGTACCGATCTGAATTTTAAACAATATATCAGCTCCAAGTTTTGCGTGCCTAAAAGTTTCCAGCATGCACTTTGGCACGCATGCAATAGGTTCGCCATCCTTGGCTTACAAGTTAGCACAAAACTTTCCAAAAAAAAAAAAAAAAAAAAAATGAAAAGGAAAGAATGTAAATTTTCGCAATTAAAATTTTATAGTTTTTCAGCTTCTAAATAATTAATATTAGTAGATTTTAAATTCTTTAAATTACAACGAACAAATCTATATAGGTATAAAAAATAAAATTATTTTAAAATAACTAATTATTCCAAATGTTAATTTAATTTTTTTAAAAATAAATTAATTTATAATAATTATATTTATTTAGTTCCGATTTTAATAGTATAGTATAATATTGATAGTTCTGTACTATATTATATTACCTAAATATTTCGATACCGTTCTGTATGTTATATATATTACAAGATTGATTTTCCGATAAGTAATGCTGTGATCAGCTTGAATGTGATAATATGGGAAGGTGGCAACAGTGAATGCTTGCAGAGATCGGTGTCTTCTTCTGCTGTATGGTGCTGTTTATATCACAGAGGTTTATATACGTATAGTAAAACAACCAGCAAGAATTAATTCTTGCTCATAAATACCTAGAAAGAAATGAATAAAGGTATTGCAGAAGAATATGATACAGATATTTGGTGTTTTCTGTATCACAAGAGTGAATTCGAGAATCCGTTTTAATACAAGCAGACGATTGCCTTAATTGTTTTATATCGGTAAGATTTTTTTTTATTGCTTTTTTAGTTTGAATTTTTTTTATGATTGCGGTACATGATTACGTTTATTTCCTCTAAATATATTAGATATGATTTCATAACTAGGGCAAATATTTGCTGAGTTTAAAATGGATTGTAAAACAATCCAATCGATAATAATAATAGATCGTATCAAAAAAATTTTTATTGGATGCTATACATTATATAGCATCCAATATGTGTATTATAATTATTTTCTTGATTCAAAAGCGATTTATTGATTGAAAGATGAAATTGTAGTGCTTGATTTATAGCATTGCAGGTAAAATTTAGACGCTATTTTTTCATAATGTTAATATTTAATTCAATTAAATTAAGCAATATATTTTGAAGTTTTAAATGAATGGAATTAATATAGATCACTAAATTTTCTATTACGAGAAAAATTTCCGTTTCATTTACATAAATTATTAATTAATAGTATGGAATTAATTTAAAATTTAGATTTATTCACAAAAAGAAAAAAATATATTTTAGAAGCGAGATCTTTTAATTTTATCATACTAAAAAAATCGGAAAAAATTATTGTAATTAATTAGTCATTTAATTCAATTATAATATATTAATAATTATAATTTGCATTTAATGCTTTATAAGTAATCGCTACTATAACATATATAATGTGTATACAAATTGAACCAAAAATAAGGAAACATATTTGAATATCAATGAGACTTTTTTTTTTATTAAACAACAGATATAGAAAGCACAAATTTCCAAAATATTTATATATGTATAAAGTCATTTTATTTACAACTGCATTATTTCTGCAACCAATTGGCAAAT
The DNA here is from genome assembly GCA_011317285.2 of Androctonus mauritanicus. Classification (NCBI taxonomy): domain Eukaryota; kingdom Metazoa; phylum Arthropoda; class Arachnida; order Scorpiones; family Buthidae; genus Androctonus; species Androctonus mauritanicus. The sequence continues at coordinate 4,524 of WUQG02008042.1, forward strand.
ATATTTGCATAATTTCACTAGTTCAGGGTATATCAGAGATATATTCAATTCTATTGAACTTTCATATGCAATTCAAAATATTTCATATTGGAGGAATTTGATAGTAATGTTTTTTTGAATTCATAAACAACTACAGTGTTATTCTAAAAATTGAATACATCTTATCAGTCTCTGAATTAATTCAAATTATAAAGTAAGAGCAATCAGTTAATATCAATTAATTATATAATTATTATAATAAAATAAAAAAAAATTATATGTTATAATTATATCCTCTTTGCCATGCCTATAAGGAAAGAGATAAGTACAGCATCATGGCATAATGTAAGTTATAAATTAATATGATACACAATAACTTTCAATATTTAATTCTAATAACATTATCGAGAATAATGTTAAATTTTTGTTGTAGTAGTGCCATATTGTCTTATAAAATTGCAGTATTACACTTTGTATTAATTTATAAATATAATTTTTTAATAATTTTGAATGTAAAAGTTTTTTTATGTAAAATTAAATTTATATAAGTTAGATTTACATAAATCTAGGAACTCTGGTATTCTGTATATAAATATAGTATCTGTAACTTCATTGAAATGGTATTTACAATATACCAATTCTATCAAAAAGTTTAAAATTAACTATCAGATGGCTAAATATTGACATTAATAAATTTTAATTAAAAGTATTTAATTAAAATTAACAAACTGTCTCATTTATGTAATCATTCATCATTTCAGGAATTATAATGGAAAATAATCATTAACATTAGTTGTACAAAGTTTTTTTTAAGTTGATAAGAATTTCCATAGATACTGTACTATTATTCATATTTTTAATAATTTTATATCTTTATTTAATAATTCTATGTTTAATTCTTTCTTTAATTTTACATTTGATAAATATAATTTTTAGAAAAAGTAATTTTTAAAAAGTAATAGGAGGATACATTTTCAATAATTTAAAAAGTTTTTTAAAGTGATATCCTAGTTATTTTATTTTAAAATATGTAATTTAAAATATATATATATAAATATTTTATATTAAAAAATGAATGCAAAATACAAAAATGAATTTCTTTAAACCAAAATAGAAGATAATGCTACTTTATTGAATTCTTTATTATGCCATATAAGATTTCTACTGCATATTTAATGAATAGTTAATCAGGGATAATAATAATTAATGTTAGTATCTGAATTTATATAATGCATTAATTTCAATTAATGTTTAAAAATTAAAAGATTTTGTTTATTGAAAAATAAAAATGTCAACTCCATTATATTATAAACATTTTCTAATAAAGCTTGATAGGAAATTGTTTAAATGTATTAAATTGTTAAAATTATTTGTAATAAAAATATATTCAAGAAAAATTGTTTAGCCTATATCTTTATATGCATATTAATTATTCAATAAGTTCAGATATTTATATTTTTATGATTTAAATATTAATTATAAAGTTTTATACAAAATGTCTACTGAATAAATTTTGGCAATATATCAATTAGCTGGCTATAGATAAGGAAACTTTGCCAGAACAATTCAACTAGATATAAAGAAAGCATTGGCAATGCATCATGGATTCTATAAATTCTTAATTAATATTGTTAATTGTTCGTCTTTTCTAAAAGTAATTTTTAGCTTTTTTGTTTTTTTTAGGTAATAGCAGAGACCAAACAAGATGTGGATAAATTTATGCAGAATTTTGATTTTTATAAACTTTTTATGAGAATTTTGATTCTTATAAAATATTAAGATTATGATGATATATATTAGAGGTAATATTAATTTTTTAAATGATATAATCTTATATAAATTTGGATTATAAGAAAAATTGGCAAATTATCAATTTTAAATATTTTAATGTTATTTTGATATAGTTTAATAACTTTTCTAATCAATAATATTAATTTAATGCTTCAATGATTATTAATAAAACATAATCTTAAAGAAATTTTTATTTTTATATTAAATTTAACATTAATTGGTAAACACTTTAAGAAAAATTTTTTAAATTTATGAATAATTTCATTTGTATTATTAAATACAAATTTTATAAAAACTGGAATATATTGGATATATTCCAGTTTTTGTATTCATATCTCATAATCTATTATATAATATTTTACAATTAATATTTTATACAGCTATAATAGTTTAATATTTCATATGTATATTGTCTTAAAAGTTGAGTTATATAGCTAAAATATTTAGTGGAAATTAATCGTAAAAATGATAAAAATTTATGATTATAATAAATGCCAATGCTATCTTTAAAAATAATATATATAAATATTTAATAGTGAGTATTTTATACTCTGTTCAATAACTAAAGTTTTTCCAGACTTTTAAAAGAAATGTTAATAAAATTTATTTTATATTTGTTAATCTTTGAATTTTATAAATTTTTTTTTTTAGTAAATGATTTATAGTTAAAGTTTAAGTTAAAATTAGAAATATATAAATATTTCTGCTTTAATATAAAATTTAATATTTGTTATTTGTTTGAAAATAATTTTTTTAATATGATTTTAAAATTATATAATTATTATATATATATAGTACATACATATACTCTAATGATAATAAATTAGCTTTAAGAATGCTACTGTTACAAAATGTGATGTCCTTGGGAATCTTTCCATCTTTAGTTTCATTGATTTTCTTTTAATTTTTATGTGTGTTAGATCTATCTTGTATTTCCTTAATGAAATTTTGGAATAATAAATTGGATTTCTTTTTATAGGCAGTATTTCTATGCAGTTCCTGTAAAGGCATTATTACTGTTTTTTAAATGGCACGAGGAGAGACTCCAACATTAATTGATGTTGATAGCAGAAGATGCTATTTAGAAAACAAAACTAATGAATATCTATTTCCACTATGCACAAGATCAACAGTCCAACATGAAATATTACCACAGAGTTGTTGGGATCTTACATACAGTGCTTCACCAATAGCAGTTTCCAAAGTACTTTATAACTTTTTATTTATTTCAAATTGTTCAGATTTTAAACTAAAAAGTCTGAAACAAATTTTTAATAAAGTATGATCTTTTTAAATTAGTAAAAAATCTTAAAATTTCTTTATATTTTAGTTTAAAATACATATAAATTGTAGATTTTTTTTTTCTAATTTTAGTCTAGTTTTTCTAAATTATTTGAAGTTCTAATTTGTGAACTTCTTCAAATTTAGTTTGACAACATCCATTGTAGAAATTTTATATTATTAATTAAATTTATAATGCATTACTATAGGATTCATATAAATATTCTTAAGAGGACATAGGTGTGTTCAAAAATATTTGTTAAATTGAATAAACTTTATATGTATATTCTTTCATATTACAAATATAAAAAGATACAATCCTGCTTTCACTGCTTGAATTTAATATATTTTTTATTAAACACCACATTTTTGGCAAAAAACTTTGCTTTTTGTATTTAATATACAATAAAGTTTAAATGTAAAAAGAACAATAGCTTATAAAAATTAACAGATACTTTATTAAAGTATTTTCAGACCTTTGGCCATTATTAATAATGTACAAAATATTAAGATCTGAAACAAAACAAACCAGAGCATAATCAATAGAAAAAAGATGAGAAAAATATATCTCCTTAATATAAAATTCGTAGGAAAAGGTTGTGGTAGAAACCAAGTTCATCTTGGGAATGTTCCTTAGAAACATACATTACCAGCATATATAGGAGAAAAGAAAGTGGACTAAACATATTATATCACCAACTGATAAAAACAATATATGCATCCCATATCTAAGAAGCCAACATTTTTTTCTGCCTGCACATACCAATAATATATTTTTCTAGAAAATGTTCCCTAGATTTGTGTGGTTTCAATCACAATTTTTTTTCATAAACTTTGTACTTAGAGAGATATTTTTCTCAATTTTGTTTCTTTAGTTATGTTCCAGGTCTTTCTCTGTTTTTGTTTTGGTCTTCAATTGTTATTTTGTACATTACTGATGTCAAAAGGTGCTTTAATAAAGCATTTATTGGTTTGTATAGCTAGTATTGATTTTTTTTTTTTGTTTTTTTTTTTATATGAAAGTTTAAATGACAAACTTTTCAATTTTGAATAAACTTTGATTTATGAAAGCATTACTAAATTTACTAATACTATATTTTAATAAATTTCTATTGCATATTAGGCTTTCAAATTATTTTGATAAAAAAAATTCCATTATTCAGATGTTTTATTACCATTATAATAAATAATATAAATAATTGATTATTTTAATGATTTTCACTGATTCTATCATATACATTTTATATTAAATTTACTGTTGTATTTCATTGACTTTTTTTATGCTAAAATAAAATTATATTAAATACCATTTGACATATAGTCAATATGTGGTTATTCTTAATATATTTATTGCATTTTTCAAAAACTTTTGCAATTAAATTAATAATAAAGCTATTTAATTTCATTAACGATGATTACACATTATTCCAGATTTGTATAATTTGCAATTTCTTAATATATTTTCTATCCACATAGAAATTTGAATTATGAAAATATTTTTCATTTGGTTGGAAAATGTCAAAGCTAATCAGTGTAATCTTTTAAATATATGAATTATTTTGTGTCTTGTGTTTAATATTAAAATAAAAATCATAATAAAATTCATAATTAATATGTTTTTGTTCTTTCCATTCCAATGGAATAAAAGGATATATGATCTAGGTTTTTCTGCTATTTATTTATCAGCATAGAAACTTAGATTTATTACTTGATTTATAAAAACTCGCACTAGAAGACCAATTTACTGAAAATGATCAATATCAATTCAATAAGAGAGGATGCAAAGTTACAATATTCAAAATTATCAATAATTCTAATGATACCTAATAGTTTCACAACTCTACAAGATTTCAGAGTCTGACTTGGCTAGGTCTTCTATACTTCCAAAAATAAAATAACAACAAAGCTAAATCTAACACAAACATGAGAAAACTATAACTGGAACTTTACAGTTGTTAAAAACAAGTGTTAGATCTAAATAGCAAAAATATGTTAGTACATTGATAACTAGGAAATTGAATAAATTCAAGACAAATAAAGTTTAATAATAAAAATTAATTTATTTAGTCCAAAAAGTGCTAGCAAAAGTTTTATTTAAACAATAATAAAGCACAAAACAAATTTGTGATAAAACTTGTTTAATTATCAATCCAAAAAACCAAAACAACAATAAATTTATTAATTCAAAATAATAATAATTAAAGAAGAATAAATTAATCTAATACTTCCTTACACTGCTACTGAAAAGCAATCAGTTGTCGATATCACAAAAAAGAAATTGAGAATCACTAATTCAGTCAAAAATCAAACTATGTCTGTCTCATTGGCCTAGAGGCAAACATCATTTTTATAACAGCAACTTTTACAAATCCTGTGCTTGCCTCATTTTCATACAGTTGTGCAACAACTTCAGTTTCTCTAGTTTATAGATAAAACAAGACAATTCATGTCTTATTTTATCTTTAATTATAAAGATGATGTTCTTTACAATTGACAATACTTATTTGCCAATTATAAATCATTGATAAGAGATTATTCTTCAATTCTTGAATTTGATTAGTGATATTAATTTAGAATGGATTATGCTATGTGACAAATGAATTCTTTAGGAAGACCAGAATATTCATTCTGTAGTGCATACTTTCAAACTACCTGTGATAAAGGACTTGAAATGTAAGTTTGTGAATTCTCATATGCTGTCTAAGTTAGTCACATCAGCTTTTGATACAAGGAACAATTTTCAGTGTTGCTGTAACAATTTAAATAGAAGGCATATGGATAGGAAGCAATCTGGGGTCCAGAGATACAAAAAAAAATTAAAGTTTGGTAAATAACAGACACTACAACTTTTGTATAACAAAGTAAGTGTTTATTAAGAAAAAAAAAGAATATGGTGAGAGGACAGATATAAATAGGATTTTCAATTTTTCCTTTTCATTTAATACATACAAAAAAGGATTTGTATGCCAAAAACACCTGCCCTTTATGCAATCCATAGGAAACTTACTTGAAGAGAGATTTTTGCAGTATTGTTGATGCCTTCTCTTCTTGCCAATAGTCAAGCATTTTTCCCTATGGTAGGGATCAGACAGTTTCTCTAGGAGCAAGGATCTCTGCCTTCTATTTCTGTTTTGCAGTCCTCCTCTGCTCTTGTAGGTGTCCATTTCTGCTCTCTGCCTCTGTCTGTTGTTATATTTATGCCTGACAGTGGGATTTGTGGAATTGCAGATGTCTAACACCTAGTCTCAGATCAAGGATGGTCATTCTTCTGTTTTTTCATCTGCAGATGATTCTTTTGATCATTTTGAATAGGTTTTCTTCCTAAAAAAGCTCTCCCCAAAAAGCATATTAGTATTGTCAATTTAGGTGGAAATGTAATTTATCGATGCTTCTTGGTGGAAAGAATTTGATCATCTTATTTTCTTACATGTTTTAACAATACATTTAGTGTAGATGTGTTTTAATATCTATACAATGCATCTACCTATATGATGAGAAAGAAAATTTTTTTTAAAAGAATACAGGCAAAATGTAATTAGTGATAATAGATGATCTAAGAAAACATTATGTATATTTATATATAATACATATATATAATATATATTTATTACATAGACCTGCCTACATATATATAATATGGGATTAATATATGCAACAAACAATAATGTATTAATAATGAATAATCATTAGAAAGAAGGTAAAACCTTCCAGAACTCCACAAGGAAACTCTTAAATTAAAACATAATAACAATAATAATAATAAATAAGGAACTAATAAAAATATAATATTCACATGGAGATATTTACTTATTTTGGAGCAATATTTCAAATACAGATGCTCTAAAAATTTACACATCCTACAAAACATTTGTAGTTTTTTGAATAAAACGAAAAACAAATGACTTAACAAAAATTTATCCTACACCAAAATTTTCTCCTCAGAATGGGAAATAAAGCATTATTTCAAATTAATCCATTTTAATTTGCAGAAAATATCACCAAAGCAAAAAATAATGCACAAATCAAAAATATTCATACCCTTTCAATTAAAAATGATATATAAACTTTTTGCACTCTGTGAATGATATTTTCATATAACTACTATACTAAGAGATCTCTGGAAGATTCTAGAATTCACAAAAAAGTATAAAAGTGGTTATATTCCTCTGTATTTAGTACACAGTAATAATCAGCATGGGCAAAGGTAAAGAGTTCAGTGAAAATCTCAAGAACAAAAATTGCCAACCTTCATAAAGTTTGAAATGACTATAGTCTGTTTGCTCTAACCTTTTCCAAGGACTGTAATGGTAATGCTGTAGCATCATTACCGATCGCTAAAAAATATATCCTTCCACATTATTTGTTTCGCTTCTAAATTGAATTGGATAATTCTGTTTTTTAAATATTTATTTTCATAAAATAAAGAATAACAATGAAATA
>WUQG02008053.1:0-12013 GCA_011317285.2 Androctonus mauritanicus
TATGTGTGTGTGTATACATCTGACTTTACACAAATAATTGGAATAAAGTTTTATCTAATATGTTTATAATTGTAACCTATAAATATAAATGCTTATGCGTTGTATTTGAAAAAAGAAATAAAATGTTATGAAAAATATTTTATGTAAAGTCGAATTTACATAAGTTTGTGAGAAGGCTGCATTTATAATACTGTATTAGTAACATGTTACTGATATTAATAATGATGAGGATTACTTGAAATATATGCAGAAAATATCTATGACAAAAAAAATATTGAATAAGATAAGATATTCTTTGATTACTAAAATTTTTTTTTTTTTTTTTGTTTTTCCTATTCAATAATGAGAATATTTTAGGGATTCTTTAAAAAGTAATAGCAAAAGTTAACAATTGACAATATATTGTTGACAAATGAATTCAATGTATCTGTAAATATCAAAGGGTTAATATATTGTTACATAATAAACTTGTCATAGTTTGGTAAGAAGATTAAGTAATTTATAAAAAAGAAAGAAAATATAGATTAAAAATGTATAGATAACTAGAGTCATTTTTCAATAATGAGAATATTCAAGATCTATTTTTTGATTTATTAATAAATATATTTGCTATTGAATTTAGATAATTTTGTTTAATACCAGATAAAATGAAATTCTAATTAAATATAATATAAAATGCTAAAAAAATACTTTTTCAAATAACCACATTTATTATTATTTTCAGATCATAAAAATATGAAATCTGCCTAATATATTATTTATTATAAATAAGAATGTGATATAAAAAAACTTCTATTCATAGCTAAAGCAAACTTTATATCTTCATTCTTTTGTACTTATATCATCCTAATATAATAATGAGAATTATTAATTTTATAAAAAATTTTTTTTTAATAAAAATGACTTGTAATATAGGAGAATGTTTATACATATCAAAATAATTAAAAGTTATTTATAATTTTAACAGTAAATTAAAAAACAAACTAACAGAGAAGTTCTATAACATGAAAGCTTTATTTTTTAAATATCAACAAAATTTTGAAATGATTAATTTTTATTCAGTTTTAAAACTCTCGTCTACTTATAAACAAATACTTTTTACTGAAATGTTTATGTATTTAATTTAGAAAAAGATAAAATTATACTTACTTAGAGATCAAATGAAAAAGTTATCATCAAAAAGAATTTGAAAAAAGTGAAAATTTACACTTTCTTTACAAATTATGTTCTCATGGCATCTTTCCAAAAAGATTTATTATATGATTTTTAATATTGTTTGAAAGTCTTCAGAAGAGAAACTAAATTTAATATTGTAATTTAAATATAAAAATACTTCTAGACTAAATTTGACATGTTTGAGTTTGTATATACATAGTAAATGGAAGCAGATTTAAGCACTGTAAATTATTTTTTATACCATATTGATGCTATTGTCTTATCATTAATAAAAATTATTTAATTATTAAAATGAAATACATCAACTATTTTATATTGCAGAATTTTTCAGTTTTATTACATAGCTTTCTGACTATCTCGTCCAAAATTATCTAAGCTGTCATATTGGTTTTCTCTAATTAAAACAAACTCAGTCTAAGAATAATTAAATGTGAAAACAGATTGACAGATATCTTTCTTTATACAGTACTCCATTTCAGATGAACAATAGTAAGTTATATTACAACATAACTGCATTTAATCAATCAGTCATTTGGATGAAGTCCATACCATCTTTGGAATGAGTTTTAAATTTATTATTTATTTATTAAAATATTATTAATAAGTAAATATGAGCAATATTTACTTATTAATAATAATATTATTAATTATTAAATTAATTTTTTATATTTTTTGTGTTGTTTTCAGTGAACATGAAATATAAATTGATTATTATTTATTGTAAAAATATTAAATGTTAAAATTTATTTAAATCTTATTCATTTGTTATACATAGATTATATTATTTAAATACCGATTTCTAATTTAGTAATATCACAATGATCATCTGTTACTTATTATTTTATCATTTCCTATAATTTATTATACCTCCTTGAAAAATAATTTTTTTTAATAAGAATTTTTGTACTTTTATATGAGAGTGAAGAACAAAATTTTAATATGTTTAATCAGTTTTCTTCTATATTTATTATTATTTTCTGTATACAGGCAGTTCTCAACTTACATCAGTAGACTGTTCTGCAAAACTTTACATATGTCAAAATATAAGTATGTTGAAGCAAAAATTATATAGTACTATTGAGTCACAAAACATTAAAAATACATATAAAAATATAACATTAACAATAGTTACATTAAAGAATAAGCATATAATAATTGTTGTTATTATTTACTAAAATAATGATTTGTCAGTAAGTTGAATTGGCTTATAGAAAAAAATAGCTTTTCTAACATCATTTTTTTCATTTTATAAAAATTATAAGCTATGGTATTTTTAAAACTTTTGTTATATTAAAATTATTTCAATGCTATCAAATGATTATTGATAAATAAGTAATTTGGTGAATATGGATTCCTAGATTGAAACTAATATTTAGAATATTATTGTCTCTGTAAAATATTTTATTAAAATACTCTGAAATTTAGAATAACAAAAATATAAGTCCATATAAACATGTATCAATAGATCTTTTAGTAAGCACATATTTGAATATAACATAAACTATATACTGATGAAAATAATTAATCAATTTTAAGTAAAAGTTGAGAAAAATTTGAATCTAGAAAATTTTTCAATCAAACTAAATATCAAAAAGTAAATTTCTTATATTTTTTAATACCTTTAGGATTGAAATAAGATATATGTATTAAGAATTTTATTTAAAAATTTGTTTTATAAATAAGAAACTATTTTGTTTTAATCATATCTTTTATAACAATAATGAAATATTTTTTGTACAAAAAATAAACCATTATCTAATCTGATTTTTCTCTCCTTCATCTGAAGAAAAAAAAAAGATTTTTTTTTCTTAAACTAAAAAATATAAAAAAAAATCATTTTTAGTGTTTTTTTTTTATAAGTGAGAGATAATAGAAAAATAATAATCGTAACTTATTGGAGATTTTTGTTTGAATTTATTTCTGAATTGCTTGCTGATAAAAGTGTTGCTATATTTCTGATTATATTTAAAATTTAATATTAACTTAATAGTTTTGAATATAATTTTATTTACATATGTATTATAGACAGACATTATATTCCAATAAAATTAAATTAAGAAATTGACTTTTTAAAATTAAATACTAACAAATCCTGCTATCCAGTATAATAATTATATTAAAAATTAGATGCTCAAAATCATATTCCATTTTTATCTTTAGGAAAATTCTTTGTTCTTATATGTATTATACATTGAATGAAAGATTTAGAATTTATAAGTCATTCTAGGAGGAAATTGATATTCTAGGCAAATTGACTGTAACAAAGAGGAGTCTTAAAGCCCCATTGCTAACAAATCTATCCACCACTTTTCGTCTTCAATAAAAATGATATCAGGCTGATTGGACGGTAGGACTTAGCCTCGATATAAGAACTACGCCCAAGCTTAGGAATAAAACCCTTACCTGTCTCTAGGACTATGGTGTATATCGAAAATTAAATAGATCCTAAAGACACGGCAAAGATGCGAGACTAGAAGGTTAGTGTCCTATTGTAATAATACTGCCAAAACACCACCTGGCCCAGCAGACTAGGATCTAATAGTTACAGCTCATTTAATGCTTGATTGAGCGAGATAGCGCTCTTAATAAAATCCCAATCTTCTCTGATGGCACGATAGACACTTCCATTAAGGTCTGAGTGATCCTGTGAAAAAGATAATCTCTCAATCAAAGTAGACCCAGGAAAGATCAAGAATTGTAGCCTTAGAGTTTGACGAATCGGGCTCGGACCACAGTTGTGGAATCGGAATGGAATTTGATCAGGTGGTAAATGACTGTTTTACAACACGACTATCCGATTAGGTACAAAATTGGAGATTAGTATTTTTCTAATATTCAAATTTGAACTTCTCGAGGAACTTAATAATTTAATACAATGTAATTAATAAATTGATGTTTGATATATTTCAAAGTACAACATTGGTAAGATAGTTGCCCGATATTTCTGCCGTTCAATCTATTTTTAGATTTGATTTTCGATAAATAAAGTGTTACTACGGTATTTTTATTTTACTATACCGTCGGTAATGCGTAACGATATCTTTCGGTTATTCAAATATTAAAATGTTGTTCATACAGCATTGGTTTTCGTATATTCTGTGCCTGGACTATCAAGGGCCGTTCAAACTCCCGACAGTTCGAAATATTGATTTTCTTGAAGTTATAAATATGATTTAAAAAGTTTCCCTGTATTAATATTAAAAGTTGTTGGTGAAGATTTCAGTTATATTAATTTTTACCTACGAAATGAAATATTTGTAATTTAAGTATATTGCTCGATGTCTAAAAATTTGAAATTTTTGAAAAAAGTGCATTTGAAAGCATTCATAAACTATATCACGCTATTTTAAACACTTTTTATCCCTCCACTTCGTCATTTTTCGTCACAACAAGTTTGATTCCCCCGAAGATCTCCCCCTCTATATAACATTTTTTTGTCGATTTTACATAATAAAAGATATTATATAAAATCGAAGAAAAATGGTAAATATCATCAAATAGGAATTACTTTATATTGGTGCTTTGCATACTTTATATTGGTGCTTTGCATATATTCGCTGGAGGGCGAACGTTTTCTGCCAGTCATAATATTTGCTTGTTATACTAGGAACGAGTTATTGTTCTTTCTGGCAAAGGAGTGCGCGATTAAAATAGTTTTGAGATGGAAACTGTCTTAGAAATTTATACAATCGTAAAATGATGCATAACAGAACAGATGGATTTGGAAACATATATTTTTGTAGATTTTTCAGAATATAACAGAACTCTTACCAGAGAAATTAAAAGTCGAGAAATTTATCGCAATATCGGGAATTCTGGAATTTCGTTAGGGAAAAAATTCACTCTTTCTCTAAGAATTTTCAATTTTCCTTCTTTTTAAAAAATGACAGAATTCGTTTAAACAACTTTGAAATTCAAACAATGTCGTAATAAAAAGTGGAATTAAAGCCCAACTAAAGAAAAGTGATTTCGCAATAGTACGAGGTCAGGAACATGATGAAGTTATTGATATTTTTAAAAAAGTGGAAGGCCATTTCCAGAACTGGTTTTAAACTTCGCTCGTTCAAACTTACGCATTGTTTCCAGCTCCATCGTAGATCGTATCTGATACTTTAAACTGATTCTCCATTCGATAGTATTCAAAAGTGCTACTGTAGCTTCAAAAACCATGAAGTTCATTTTGATGATAATGACATTGAATTTGTCCTTCATAAAGAGCCAGACGTCAGGTAAGGCTAGTAATATCATAAGTACGTCGTTTTTATACGACCATCGAAACAATACAATATAATTTTATTTCTATCAATTGGGCTTTATAAATTTATAAATATGTCAAAGCCTAACTTTAAATAATGTTTTTTTTAATTTTTAGTGTAATATTTATTAGAAATTACAAAAAATTTTGATCTTGGCTAAGTTCTCTGCTATAGAATGCTATAAACCAGTGGTAGTCAACCTGGTCCCTACCACCCACTAGTGGGCGTTCTAGCTTTCATGGTGGGTGGTAGGGGTTTTGTCCGATACTGAAGTACTTTTCTTTTTTTTTTAATTTAATTGACTTTTTAAAAACATTGAAATGGAAATTTTTCGATGTTGGTGGATATGGAAACCTATGGCAAAATAAACAAAATGCTTATCTTATATCCAAATATATGGAAAATGATATTCAGTTTATTGATACCTTTCCCTACCTCATATCTTGTGGAATCAGGCTTTAGTGCTGCTGATCATATTATGATCAAAGAAAGAAACCGTCTGAATATTTCCGAAAGAAGAATCTTCGTTTGTTCCTTACGAAAATTGAGCCAGATATCCACTATTTAGTTTCGCAGCATCAGCCTCAGGGATCGCATTAATAATTTAATTAAATGTAATTTCATTAGACTTCATTCTTCTATGTATGCGAAGTATAAATAAAAAGATAGATTTAACTACTGTAAGTTGTTTTATAAAGATTTATTCTTCCAAACTTAGCGAAAGTCCGACATAAAGTATTTGGTAAGTAATTATTATTATATGTTTTAACTCGCTGTAACTCTGCTTTATAAATTTTATAAAGTAAATTACTTACCTACTTTATAAATCACCATTACTGTGGAACCGGTGGACGGTTAGAAAATTTTATTATTAACAGAGATACAAAAGTGGGAGGTAGGTATAAAAAGGTTGACAATCCCTGCTATAAACGAGGGGTTCTCTATATAAATTATGTTATTTATATAGAGAATGTTACACAAATCTTGGTTCCCAAAGACTTTAATCGAAATTGATTCATTGCCAACCAGGACGATTGATAGCTAAGAGTACATTCTACGCAAATCTACTTAGAATTGGACTCAAAATATCGGGTCAAAAACGATTTCCATAATCATTTTCCCGAAAGCGTTTAAATAGAATGCCATTAATCAATTTTTGTCAGATGAACTAGGCCATAAAAATAATTCTAGAGCCGAAATATCGCCAAAGGAAATTGATTGTTCAGAATACTTTTTAGGGAAATGTATTACGATATTATATAATAAACATTGTGTTTAGTTTTTGATCTTTCCCATTTCAAAACTATATAAAAGAGTTCTGTATATGATTTAGATCTGCCACCACAATAATTCGTTATATATTATCTGATTTAAATAAAACTGATATACAATACTGTATATTATTAAATCACAGTAGACCGAGCGAGAAAATGATCGATATCGAATCGATAGCATTGATCCAATACGATGGATTTCAATAAATCCCAATTGATAATTTTCGATTTTCTGAAATTAAATCGAGTGACGAAAAGGATGGTGCGACTAAGGGTGATCAATCTTAAGTAATACGTGTTTTATTCGTCGGGAATGTTTTTATAGAAGTCAATGTACTATATTATGAATTTTTCCCCGCGTACTGCATTGTTGGTCACAAAAAAAAATTTGGTATAATTTTAATTATGTTAATACGTTGACAAAAAAGCCTAATTATAAAGTAATATTTGATCTAAATATTCTCAGAATATCTAGTTTACCATCATGATACAACCAGATAAGTTTATATTAATTCGTAACTGTTTTATTTTTATGAGAAATCAGTTAGCCTATAATTTTTATTTGACATTTTTATGAAAAATTTTCAAGTATTAAAATAAAAACTTCTAATTCCCTAAACCGGTCTTTTATTTTGACTACTGTAGTATCTCGGTCACCGAGGAGAATTTCATTTTACGAAATTATGACAAACACAAATTAGATTTCGAAAAATTCAGTTGAAAACGAAGTTATTTATATGCTTAGAATGGTAGAAAGCGATTAATTTTACCCCTATTTAATAAATTAATTAACGTCGTTGGGGAATAACGTAAGGTTATTCCCCAACGACGACATTAATTAACTGGGGAAAAACATAACGTTGTAGGCAGGTACGTGCCAACAAATAATGCCCAGAATATAAAATATAATTAATAAAAAAATGTTATCCGCATTTTAATATATCCTATCAGTTTTATATTTACTACGCGTGATAAATAAAATTTCCCTCAGGTGATGTGATTTACGATTCGGATGATTGGAAAGAAAATGGAGCTTGTTCTATTTGGAGGAATTTGGATGGAACTTGTAAAAAGGTTTCAGATTGTCAAACGTTGACTAGTTTAACCAAATCTCGACCCAAAATTTGCTTCTGGGATCGAAAAGAGCCCGTAGTTTGCTGCCCAGTCGAAAGGGAGCGACAAACCAACATCAGTCCTCTGGCTAAGGCAGGTATGGAAAAATGTATTGTTATAGAATAAAATGCGTCGATTAATATATATTTTCATCGTTATAAATGAAAAAATGAGAAATTTATAAAATCTCACCGATTTTTCTTAAAATACTTTAAAGTCTGTGGAGAAAAGCCGAAATCTTCATCGCATTTACTTCAAAAACGACAATTTAGGCCTACAGTAGTTGGAGGAAAAACTGTCATACCATTCTCTTGGCCCTGGATGGTAGGTTTTATCCATTTATATATATTTTTGATAAAATAATAATCATTTTTTAAAATTTTTTAATTTTAACATTTAAAATACGCCAGGTGTCGATACATAAAAGAAGCTCTACCGGATTCGTATATCAATGCGGAGGTTGTATCATTAATAACCAGTTTATCCTGACAGCCGCTCATTGCTTCGGTTCGAGAATTAGGCAAGTCGGATATTATTTTATTCTTCATTTTAAGAAATTTAATCGAATAATTTTCATATATTTTCAGGGCTTATTCCGAGTATATAGTAAAGATCGGTGGCCACAAAAGAAGCGAAGGAATCGATTATGGCGTAGAAAAGATCACCGTACATCCTAATTATATCGATGGACAACATTACCACGACATCGCTTTAATAAAGCTGAGTTTACCTATCTCCGTCAATATATCGCCCGTCTGCTTACCTTCCGAAAATGACTTCTACCCCCCTGGAAAAAATACTACGGTTATTGGTTGGGGAACTACTAAGTTCGGTGAGTTTCGAAGTTGTTATTGTTATACTTACTATATACAGTATATATTATATTAGTTTAAAATTAAAAAAATTTTCATTATATATTTTGAACAGCTGGACTTTCGGCTGAAGCTCTTCAGGAAGCTGTAATAAATGTTGTACCCAATGCTCGGTGTAACGATTCGTATGTTCGATTAAAACAGCCTTCTTTGCCTAAAGGAATCACTGCCGGATTTTTATGCGCTGGCATAAGCACTGGAGGAATAGATGCCTGTCAGGTAGAGTACTCATTTACGGAATATTTATAATATTGGAATCTACTATTGTGTTATCACTGCGTGTATCGACTCCATATACACCACATTTAGTGTAAACAAATATAGGTTATTTGTTTATATTAAAAGGTATAGGTGTTCATTGCGTTTATCGATAAGTTTCGAATCAGTAACTACGTCTGAAATCAATGGCCATGAGCCGAGAGTATTTGTTCATATCAGGCCACTAAACCGCATTTGTACCAGAAACGCTTAAGAATCATTATTATCTTATATAATAGGATTGGAGAAGTCGATGACGGCTACTACATCTTTTGTAAATATGTTACATTATAGAAAATGAGTAGGCCTACATTAATTACATTATATAAAATAATGTACAGGTATTTACAAATTTTGGATAATTTCTCCTAAATAATAGGTTAAATTAATGAAATATGGTTTTTCAGGGAGATTCTGGCGGTCCTTTAATGATTAAAGATACTTCTTCGTCCAGATGGAAAGTTATCGGAGTGGTATCGTTCGGTTACCAATGCGCCAGAGCTGGCTTTCCAGGAGTGTACACCCGAGTATCCAGCTACCTAAAATGGATATTTAACAATATAAAATGAATTCTTTAACTTCTAAAGCATATTTTAATTTTAATGGGAATTTATTCTATTTAATATGCAAATCAGTTTGTTATTTAAATATGTAATTTATACTAATAAAAACAAAGTACAATATTTCTTATTTTATTCGCAGCGTAGTGTTTTAAATTAAAACCTCCTTACAAAATAAAGGACACTATCCAACTGCTGGGTTGCTTTTTTGATTAATTTATTTGTTACGCTGATTGTATAAGATTATTAATTTGGTATTTTAAATATATTACTGTCACATTATTATTTATTTCTATCAAGATACATTAGTTTAATTTAACCCTTTATAAGGCAATGGTACGAATAGGTGGATATGTGGCAATGGTACGAATATGTTTATAAGGCAATGGTACATATTCGTACCATTGCCTTAAAAAGGGTTAATGTTGTTCAATATTTCATTATTAATTTAATCATTCTATATAATATTGGTGTCACTACTTTTTCAAACCAACCATGTGTTTTTATATTACTTTGGATGAATGGCCAGACGATAAATATATTCTTATTTCTCGTAGTAACCAAAAGAAAACTCTATTAAGTGGCACACGAAAATTAATCGCGCTTCTTTATTAAATTATAAATTAAATAACGAAATATCTCTCCGTATTTAATTAATATTCTAATTGCAATCGACCGAATGGGACTTTCGAGTTTGAATCGAAAGATTTTTCTTCTTATTTTGAATAGCCTTTCTAATAATTTATGACGACTGTAGACGCTTTGAATATTAATAAAATGATTGTCAAACGAGCACCATAGGTTTTATATAAAACTGGCACGAAAATATCTGATTAAATTAATTTTTATTATTCATATACCGATAATTATGGCAGTATAAAGTATAGTGGTTGATAACATTAATTTCATATTTTTGTTTAAATACAGTATACAGACGCTCCTCTATTTACGAATATAATTCGTACGTAAGTTTTGTTCGTAACTCAGATATTGCTATTATTTTGGCTCTAAAAGTACCGAAATAGCTTTATATACTGTATACTGTAGTAAATTTCGCGAGTGGACCAATTAAAAGTTTCTTATTTCATAGATTTTAATATAAAGTTTCGAATATAAAGCGAGGAATTTTTGGTGTCATGGCCGTCTGCTGAAATAACTGTATAATTTTATATTATAGTGGTTGTTAGAGATTTTTCTATCGTATTACTTAAAATTATTGAAAAATTCTTGAAATATTGTGAAATTTCAAAATGAAATTGCAGGTATGCTCGTATCTAGAGGGGCGCCTGCAATTAGAATCATGCCCGAGAATATAAATACATGTATAGTGCTTCTGTTACGACGTTGTATTTTAATTTATCTCATTCTAAACGTTTATTTTTATAAATTTTATAAATCGGCAAAGATGTTGTTATAAGCGTTTAACGACAAACTGCAATTTACTGTATTCTTTTTGAAACTATTTTAAATATAAATTTAGATTAGGCGTGAATAAATTTAGAAAATTGTAGGGAAGAAATTAATTAATTTTGCATTTTCGTCTTCCTTCACTTGGCAGTCAGTAGATCGAGCAAATCTTTGTATTTAATTCGACCGTGGTTATCGATATATACCTCTTCCAGCAATTCGTCCACCTCCTTTTCCGACAGTTTAATGCCTCGAGTAGTCAGCAGGTGGCGTAGCTCTTCTACCCCGATGTAGCCGGTAGAATTTACATCGAAAATTCGAAAGGCATCTTTAATTTCGTCTCGGTAGTCGGTTGCTTGGACGTGATCTTTCACTAAATTTAGAAACAATGGAAAGTCGACGGTTTCTCTTCCGAACGATCTAACTTTCTGCCTCATGGCATCCAACTGTTCTTCCGTAGGATAGTATCCCAAAGAGTTCATCACGGTACTCAATTCTTTGCCAGTGATGGTTCCATTACCGTCTCGATCAAAGAAGGCGAAAGCTTCTTCAATTTCCGTTATCTGTCTTTTACTTAATTCGTTCATCTTCTAATACCCACTATTGTTAAAGCTCCGATATACAGTATTGTTATTTATTACCCTTGTTTAATTAATTATAGTAATGTCTTTCAGACAAAAATGAGAAAACATGGAATGTAAATTTAAATATTTTATAACATTAATGAGGAAAGACATAAATTCTTTATTTTTAAAAATTATTGTTTTCTACGCCTTAATTTACTTTTAAAACGCAATAAATCTATCAGTTTTTATGGTCAATAAAAAAAAAGCTTTTCTTCATTTGTTATACCAAAATACTGCCTAGCGAAATATTCTACTGTAGCCAGCCAACAATTGCATCCTCGCTGACTACAGTAACTTTGATGATTTCGTCATCGTCAGTTATGAATATAACGCATTGTTTTATTTTTTCAATTGCCATTTTTTTGTTAACAGATGGCGCAACTTTCCATTCTGGAAAAAAAGCTTTTCTTCATTTGTTATACCAAAATACTGCCTAGCGAAATATTCTACTGTAGCCAGCCAACAATTGCA
>WUQG02008064.1:0-12011 GCA_011317285.2 Androctonus mauritanicus
TGTAAAGGACTATTGATTAAGAAAATGGCAGATAACAGGTCTAGCATAAAGCCCTCCCCTATTTGGAGAGGCTACTGGACAAGCAGTTGTTGAGTTATGGCAGTAGATGGCACATCAATTGATAGCAGTTTATGTGCCATTCTCAGTGAGTGCAATGGCTTGGCTTGGTGAGCATTGTGCTTTTGTTGTGGAGGATTTTATTCACAATGGTGGTTCTGTGATTATTACACAGCATGCATTTCGTATTCGGTTCGCACTTGGCTGACACGATTCTGTTCCAGATAAAAAAAAAAAATTCATGTGTGGATATCAAATTTCAGTATTAAAAAGAAAATCTCCTGGCCAACATCGGACCATAACAATGCCAGACAATGTGGCACATCGGACCATAACAATGCCAGACAATGTGGCACATGTGAGAGTTTCTGTCCTGCAATTGCCAAAGCATTCAGCAGTGAAACATGCAGCTTCCCTGAGCCTGTCTGATTGGAGTGTAAGAAGAATCTTGCACAACAATCTCAAAATTATTTCTACAAAATAATGATTACACAAGAACTAAAGGAAAAAGATTTGCTAACATTCCGCCAGAAATGACACGAAGAGCTGTGGATAATTTCTGGGAAAAGCTTCGTCAATGTATCGATAATGGAGGTCGCCAGTTAATGGATATAATTTTTTAAAAGAAGCTAATGTAAAATGGCATAGTATATGTTATTCGTAAATAAAAATATATTTTCTGTATCTTTGTTTGTTTGTAATTACCTATATCTATAGGGGAGATCTTTATGCTGAACCTTGTACTACAATTCAATAGAACACAAAGAGATCATCAAAAAAGTAAATTTTTTTAAATAAAATTAAAAAAATTAGTATCAGCTAATGAATATGAACATGTTTTATTTGTTAATTTTTCGATATAATAAAGATTAATGATTTTATATAAGAAAAACAGAGTATAGAGAATTAATTTCTTCTATTAGATCAAATTTTCCAAAAGTTGAAATTTTTTACATAATTATAGAAAACATGATTAAATGAATATATCTTCAGGGAAAATGTCAATTAGAAATCTTATAATGAAAATATCGCAATTTATCTAAATATGCAATTTTCAAAAAATTTATTATTAATGTGCCATTCATAAAAATCAAATTTCCACATTTTGTGCTGTAAAAGTAATAATTTCCAATTTTTTGAAGCTATTAAAATAATAAATTTTGGAATTTTGGACTTTTTTCCTTTGGATGTAACCTAAATGAAATCTTCGTTAACAATTTGAAGTTTATACACACATCAGTAAATGTTGGAAATTTCTAGTATTCATTTATTTACACTATTAAACATATATAAATTTACAAGATTTATAAAGTCTAACATCAAACATATAATGTTTGTTATTTGAGTTATATCACTGTATTATGATGGTCATATAAATACTGCATCACAAAATTAAAAATTAGCAATATAAATGAAATACAAAATACATACATTCATTATGCTTTTCATGAAAGCAAAATTAAAAAAAAAATTTGAAATAAAATTTGGAATAGTTAAAAACATGAATCTTCAATTTAAACAAAATACATTTTTGAATTTATTTTTATTAATTATTGTAAAACAAAATTTAAATTAGCTTATTGGATCTTAAAAGCTGTTAATTGACTAATGTAACAAAAATTACAAGATCATTAACTTTTAGATGAAAGCTAAAATCTTTTTTTAGCAATAATCGTTTTATGGAAAAATACAGGAATATCTCACTTAGTACTGTTAATTGGTTCCTCTAAAATACCACATTAAATGAATTCGCACTAAGTGAAACATTATTTCTATAGGAAAATAAGTAATTTGTTCCTATAAATTTTGTTAAAACAAAAATATTTGTCTATTTACCTAAAATTAATGAAAAATAATAAAAGGGTGAAAAGTAAAACTAATGAAACAATTTTATTGGTTAATGTTTACAAAATAAAAACATTATTTTTTAATTACAAAATCAGCCAAAGTTTTTCTCTGCGATGAGGCTATCATAAAGAGTGAAGATAAGTTATCTCTGTGCACTGTATTTGCCACAGTCCCCTCTCTTGGCAATCAACCTTGTACATACATATGCACTAATCATTATGCCTGACCAATCAGCACTGTTCATTTTGGCAGTATTATAGAGCCTGCCACTTTATAAAATCACTGCTTAATAAAATCAGCCACTTTATGCAATTAAATCCTTAGGAATGGATTCAAATCAATCAAAAAATCACTGGGGTAATAAAATCAACATTGCCACTCATAAAAATCATTCATTGCAGGTGCAAAAACAAAAATTGTTTTTCTAATTTGAATTTTTAATTTAAAATTCACCAGTTCTTTGGTATTCCAACTGCAGGTGTTCAACCAGGCCATACGAAATCACAGAAAACGGGAGAATGTAAAACAATAAAAGCAGTGATAATTATCGGCAATAAAATTTTCAGAAATCTGAGTGAAAATACTATTTTATTGCCTATACTATACAGTATTTTAGTGGGAATATTTTGGCTCAAAATTTTTCCAAACAGCATAATAGTGAATCAATCCGTACTAATTGAAATTTATTCCTCAAATTACTAACCGTACTATAGCAGAGTCAGCACTGAATGAAGCCACACTAAGTGAGGTATTCCTGTATTTAAAAATATTGCAGAGCAATTTAAGCTTTACTAAAATACTGATGGTAATATGTCAAGTCCTATGTTTAATTATTCAGTAAATGCTAACACTTTGTCACTGAACTTCATATAATTTTTTGTGCTTCATAAAAATAGGAAATTTATGGACACCCTGTATTTCATTCAGATTGGATAATAATTATTTAAAATATTGTTCAAAATAAGTGAAATATCATCTCTCAGTTATTATATCCAAAACTGATCATTTTAAATTTTTAACAAAAAGATGTATAAAATCAAATATTAGAAATAATCAAGTGATCATCTCATCAATCTTGACTAATCTATATTTAGTAAAATCATCAGTATAATTCAAACTTTTAAAGAATTTGGAAAGTTTATTATTTAAAATTTATAAAATCTTTTACAATAAATAAATTATTTTTCAGATGTATATCTATTAGTTCCCTTGGTATTTTTGTATATGAAGAACTCTCACACAAAACTTCTCATCCACGCATTAAAGAAGCTATCAATATTCTTTTAACTGCTATTAGGGTATGTAATTTCAATATTTTGATAAGAAAATTTAATAAAAATAATTTAAAATTTAAATATTTATTTGTTAATATTCAAAGTTTAATTTATTTTTCACTCTTATATTTTTTATAAATGATCTTCAGTTTTACTAATATTTTTGGGATTGGTTATTTTATTTGATTTTTACTTTTTAATTTATACTCTTACTATTATTATTTATTTATTTTCATCTTTTTTATCTTGCTTGTTGCTTCTTTATTTGCATGGTTTATTTCTGCTGACTATGCATGGGTATATTTTTTTCTAACACTAACCTCATTGAAGCTTCCTGTGACCAATGGTATTAGAAAAGGACTAAATAAATCATTCAAGGTATAGAGTTATTTGATAACATAGCTATATATATAACATAATTATTTATATAATGTTTTAAAACTTATTAATTTGTTATGTGTATTAATATAATTTATTAAATGTATTAAATTTAATTCATTAACTTCATTCTAATTAGAGAAAGATAATCGTAAAGCTAATTTTTCAAAAATTTTAAATCAAATAATTTTTCTTTTCCAAAGAATTGTGTTCCTTATATATATATATTAAATAAAATCTAACAATTAAAGATTTTAATATAAAATATTCTAATGCTATCAATTTTTGAAATGTAGTTCTTTAATATTTAAAAGAGAAATAATTTTTTTACAATAACTTGTCAAATTGTCCATTATAAATATAATATTTCTGATTGCTTTTATGATAAATAACATATATTATTTTATATTATCAAATGTTTTTGAATTATAACTTTCCTATAATACTTGCATTTGTTTGACATTTAAAATATCTCTTTTATAAAATTAATATATGTAATATGTTTGTTCATATAAATGGATGAAGTTAACAATTAAATATGACAGAAAAGCAGAGTAAATTTAGATTTGTTGAAGAAGGATGAAAGTGAATTCATTCTGTCAAAAATTTAGGATGTCACAAGGTTAACTATTAATGATATGAAACAGATAGTGATATTTGGATTTTATGAACAAAATAAAAATGAATAAGAGAAATGTTATTAATAGTTAATTCTATATTTCAATATTTTGATATTATTCAATAATTAGGTCAAAAATATGTTTAACAGAAGTAGTAAAAAAATGTATCATTTATATTGCTAAAAGTTGGATGATGATCCATAATTTAATTCATGTTCAAAATAGTTAAAAAAGTTTAAAATTCTGCATGGAATTCAGCAACTTGATACAGATTAACAGTAGTATGAGATAACATTAAAATCTCAGTAATGAATCATGGTGATTGAATTTATTGAAAAGTTTATTTACCATAGTACAGGATATCATCTAACTTTATCTATTACATTTTCTATATACTTGGGTAAGTTTGTAGCTGAGATGAAATGAGATTAAATTGGAAAATTTTCACAAAAACTCTATAGTTTAATTCATAAATCTCATTTCCAAGATATAAAATTCAAAAGAATCACAATAATGATTATAGTCTAAAATCAATGTCCTCAGTATGGCATCTATGAAGCTTTTTATTGGTTATCTGCAACTAAGGATGGTATCACACTATGTGATCACCTACTTATTTTGCTGCCTGCAATTTCGAACCAACACGATATCAGTTTGAAAATTTCTTATTATACAAACTGAGTTTTCAGAACCAATGTCATAACAGTATTGTGAATAGAATAAACAAACATGGCTACTGCATGTCTCACTAAAGCTGTAATTTTGATGATTTTGAAACTGTAACAGATGACCAAGCCATTTCTCACAGATTAATTTCCAATTACTTTTATCTGCACAGGTTGGAGTTTTGAATCTCATGTCAAGATAAAAGCAGATTAATGTACCATCGAGTGTTTTCATTTCCTTGTAAGCAAGTGAATACATCATGTGATATTCAAGCTTAATGTTGATTGGTTACCATATGTGATAAATTGTTTAAAATTTGGACAGTGGCCAAAATAAAAATTGTATGGTTTCATTGTCATGTAGCAGTTGTAAATAATATCACATTACACAACTTTCACCCAATTCTTGTTGCATCAATTTGCATATGTTGAAATTGTGTAGAAATCACATTGCATGATACCAGCCTAACTGGTTTAGTTGCATACATCCTGATTTCTGAGATTCTCCTAATAATCTCTCACCTGATTGGCAGATTTTTATGAGATTCATAGTTCATGCTAATTGAAATTAATCTTAATGCTGTATTTTTAATTATGCATCTTCATTTGTTCCAAAAATGGTGAACATATAAGAAAAGTAAATAGATTAACTCTTTATAGTACATTTTGTCCATTTATTCATCCTGAAAAGAAAATTTTTTTCTGTATTAGCTCAAATAAATGTATATGAATAAAGACAGATAGTATGTTAATTGTTGGTGTTTACAACTCTCCTCAGTTCTCAAATATGTCTTTGATCACAGAAAGATTAGAAATAATGGTTGTGTTGCTAATTGATAATCATCAAATTTTTCTATTAAATAATAAGAAAATAAAAAATACTAGATCACTGAAACATTAATTTATAACTAGTGCATTATTTTACATAAAAAAGAGCATGTTTGAAGCAAAGCATTTTTTTATATTGATTTAAAAATGTGTCTACTCTAAAGATCCATCTTAAAGCCAAAAGTTTACTAGTAAAGGCACCATTATTGCTTGATAGCATATCATTGTACACTTTAACAATTTAAATTTCATGATAGAAATATAAAATGCTATTTTTCGGAAAATACTACATCATTAATCCAGCCAAGGAATAATGGAAATCTTAA
The DNA here is from genome assembly GCA_011317285.2 of Androctonus mauritanicus. Classification (NCBI taxonomy): domain Eukaryota; kingdom Metazoa; phylum Arthropoda; class Arachnida; order Scorpiones; family Buthidae; genus Androctonus; species Androctonus mauritanicus. The sequence continues at coordinate 5,997 of WUQG02008064.1, forward strand.
AGTAATATTTACAAATCATTTAGATCAGGGATGGCCAATATGTGGCCTGCCGGGAGTCCTGTTGCGGCCTGTGAAGCTGCGTCAAATGAACATAAATGTTAACTTTATTGTACATACCACCAAAAGAACATTACATCATGAATTGTTTGTATCATATATTTTTAAATTATAATTAAGAGAAATTTGAAATATCTTGCATTTTTGGAAAAATTCTGACTTAGTTCTGCAAAACAAAGTCAGACGTCTTCACTTTTAAATATTTTTAAATTGTCTAATAAATATGTTTGATTCTCAGTTATGTTTTATTTTCTTCAAAAAATAAATATACCTATTTCTTGGTTTTTTTTTTTTTTTACATTAAACCAGACAAGTGTTTGACTACAATCTCACCTGCTGTGAAATGATGATGTGGTTGAAGCTGTAGCATGCTTGCTTGTTTGCTTTAATAAACAAAAAAAATTAGGTGCATGGCCCGGCAGGAAATATTATTTCTGAAATTTGGCCTGCCTTCTGAAAAGGTTGGCCATCCCTGATTTAAATCATTTATTGCCAGTCCATTTTCAGTGATCTCCTTTCTTTTGTCTAATATTGCAACTAATTTCTCATTATCATTCATTTCTAACTTTCTGTTGTGAATTTGAATGTACATATGCTCCTTCAGCGTTTGGATTCTCGAGTGCATTATTTTACTGATTTAAAACAATGGTAACAATTTAATAAATGAAAAAAAGAAATAAAACAGATTCTCTATATATTGTAAACATGCTTATTTTGAACCTATTAAATATATTTACTAAGGTAAATATAATACTTTTGTAATAATAATTATAGTTCACTTATCACACATTTGAAATACAACAAATTCAAGGATTTTGACAGAAAATATATTTATTTATGTAAATAAACAAATTTTTTCTTCTGTCAAAGTTCTTGAACTTGTTATATACTTTTGTAAAACTTGTATTTTTGGTAACATTATATAAACTGAATGTCTATATAGATTATTTTGTAATTACATCATAAATACTTGTGCATAAGATAATTCATATATAAGCTGATCCTCGCTATTTTAAAGATTAAAAATCAGAAAAATAATTGAAATCCATATATAAGCCAACTCCAAATTTCAAAGTTAAAAAATATAACATTCATTGAAACAGGTAATTCTTTTAATAACTTTATTTTCCAAATTCAGTATTGGAATAAAAATAGGCACTTAGGCAAAAAGCCAGACTCATAGCATCAAAACTTTACAATGCAACACAAAGAAAAAGTTGAAGTTAACTGGATTGCAGTTAGATTTCCCAACAATATGAAGGTATTGAAGTGTTGTTTGTCAGAAGATATCAAAGAAATATTAAAAATTTTCATTTTTTCTAATTCTACAAAAATATTTACTAAAATTTAAATGATAGAAAATCAGAACTAAATACACAAAGGCAATTATAATGTAACTGATGGAGTAGAAAGCTGATAGATACATACTTGATTGCCAGGATTACAAATATGATGTCCAAAATCAACTGAAAATTAATCATATTCTATTTTATAAATAATCAAAATTATCACAAAATGCACAAATTGTTAATCAGAAGCTTTTGGGATTGCTATACACACACTCTTTGAGTCATGAACTTAATTTGTATGTAACTTTTGTTTATAGCTCAGATACTGCTGTTATTTTGCCTCTAAAAATACTGAAATAATTTTATGTACTGGATATTTTGTAATATATTTCAAAATAATTGGACCAATTAGAAATTTCTTATAGACAGATTTGAATGAAAAGTTCATGTTTATATGTACAAATGTTTATAACTATAGAAACATGTGAATTTCCATTTAATACGAATCAATGATACATACTGTAATGGCTGCTATGATAATTCATTAAAAAAGATTATTCTACACATTTCCGATCTTATTTATGAATTATTTGATAAATTAATATTTTTTTATGCATTTAAATATCAGCATTCAAATATTTTTAATAACAGAATTGAGACGAAATAAATATTTATTAGAAATAAATATGGTGGATCCTGCAGTTGCCAAATTATATGTTGTTATTACAAAAAAGAACACAATGCAACTGTTCTATATATTTTTTAACCTATTTGTGTAGTATTTGATATTTAAGTACATACAAATATATTAATTTATGAATAGCCATCCTTATCCACATATTTTTAATAATTGAATAGGCATCTTTGTTAGGAATAAATATAGTGGATTTACAGCTGGACTGAAAATGCAATGAAATGCACAGTGATTGAGCTGGTGAATCTTATAATCTTAGTTAAAAATTTTCCAATTTTTAACATGATATATTCTTTCTATATATTAATATATATATTCTTTAGCAAAATATCTAGATTTTTGGCAGTGGCTATAATATAACCATTGCTACAATACTACTGCATAAAATTTCAATTCTGTACTCAATATATAAATTGTAAAATTAATTTTTTAGGTATATTCGTATATCAGAATTTGTAAAGTAAGATTTCAATAAGTTGGAAAACTCTTATATTCTTTTTGTAAATAACAGCACTAAACAGCAGTTGGAAAATAATAACTAAAAGTTTTAATGAAACATTTCGGTTGGTATACAACCATCTTCAGCATTAAGAAAACATTTCATTAAAAGTTTTAGTTATTATTTTCCAACTGCTGTTTAGTGCTGTTATTTATAAAATATATTATTAGTAGCAGTTAGTTAAAATAGTTGTCTTATATTCTTGTTACACAAATTCTCTAGATAAATTATTACCATTAGAAACCCCACATGGTAATCACTTCTTTAACTCTTTCAAAATGATAGGATGACAATAAACAATATAGAACTAAATGACAATGATATAATTATTAGTGTATTAAACATGAGACAATATGAAATGAAATGTCTCAGATTCACTTTCTAATATTGATAATTTTTCATCTCTCATAAATCGTAGGAAAGCTGAAGACCTAAAAATATATCAAATAATTAGAAAATGAAATGAAGCAGAATCAACCCAAATTTTATTACTAAAAATATTGAACAATCTTGAAAGAGTAAAATTACATAGAAATAAAATAATTAAATTGATTTTTTTTAAACTGAAAGTAAATTGTTTATATAATATAATACATACTAACCAGGGGAATCTGTGATCAGTGATTAACCAATAAGCCTAAATAATTGATAGTGGATTATTAAATTGTTTAACATATTATTTTTAATCTCAATCCAGACATAAATTTTCATAACTAATAATTGATGAATAACTTGATGCTGCTGATGATAGCTATAGCATAGCTATAGTAATATAATATTATTCTTACAAAAGAATATGTTGATGGAACTGATAGTCAGCAAGCATTAGTGCAATTGTCTACTATATACATCTTATCTCCAGAATATCATAATAATAATTTTCTAGGAAATTAGAATAATAAAGATGATTTGAGATCAGATTTTAGTCTGTATTTTCTGTTTACAATAATAATCAGAATTTAAAAACGATTTTCTTTGAAATATGAGAGAATTTTTTTTTAAATTCCATGATGACTGTAAATAGAAAGTAGCTGCTACAATCTGATTTTAAAATTTGTACCTCATTAATTTTTTATATTCCAAATTTGAATGTCTTAATTTTTGATGGTACTATAAAATATTCCAAGAAAATTATAAATATATTTTGAAAAATCACAAATGAAATTAAATTTTTAAATGAATGATCCTAAATAAATAGTGATTATTGTGAAAAAGAAAGCTTAAAAAATAAATCATATAAAATTAATTTTTATTATTTAAATTTATTTTCATATAGTTTAATAATAAATCTGTGGCCCAAGTTTCTTCAGATATGTTGATGTTACTAACTGATCATGCAGATTATTTTCTGAAACAGTATCCTGATATTCCTCCAAAGATAATAGAGGTATGCTATAAAACTAAATTTTCTTGAAAAACTTTTATGATTTTTTTTTTATAGTTAGACTGAAATTTAAAGTTTATTAATTCATTCTTTCAAATTTATTCTAATAGAATAAATTTATTCTAATTTTAAATTTCTAAAAATACAAATTTTTTCTTTATAGCTTATAGCAACAACTCTTGCATCATTACTACCATGTTTAGAAAGTTCTCCTTCAGATGATGATAAAAAGGTAAAAAATAAAAGATTAATATCTTCTTTCATTTATGCTGTTGTTATAATAATTGTAAATTTCTCTACCAAACTAAATTTAAAATTAAACAAGAATATAAATCATTAAGGTTCTGTTTTACAATTGTTAGATAAATGCTAATTGGTAATTACTGATGTTAAGCTATCAATTAGCATTTATCTAACAATTTTAAAACATAACTAGTGATTAGGTCCCATTAAAGTTCCTGTTAACTTTAAACTTAATAAAATTGAGCCTAACATTGTCAGCAAAAATAATAAAACATTTATACAGAAAATGCTTTTGGCAGATGTATTGCTCTCATCAGCCTTAAATATTTTTAAACAAAATAGAATAGTTAAATATTATTTATTTAAACGTAAGCCGAAACAAGCACTAACTCCCCCTGGCGAATAAATTTGGAATAAACTGTACAATTAATAATTAATATTTAATTTGAACTATGGTGCCACCATCTATCGGATTAATAATTAATTAAATAAATTTGGACTAAGGTGGCGCCATCTATTATTTAATAATCAAACTATAATTATATATTTATATATTATAGTTAATTAAAATGTGTGTTTAAAAAGCTGTTATGAAATTATAACAACTTTTTGTGTCTATAGTAATAGACAAATATATTTTGAAAATTGTTTACAATATTGTTGTGCATGTATAGAAAACAAAAGTTTTTTAAAATACATACATAATAATAACATTTCAAAATCTATGACATGCAATACACTTCTCTTTAATTATTGATTATAAATAAAATGATGTTATTTTTAAGTTCAAAATAAAGATCTTTGTATTATATAATGAATATATACAAAATATCATTAAAATCTTCATAAATTTATTAATTTTGGAAAATTAAATTTCAAAATGAGAATTTTTCAGAAATTTTAAAAATTTTTGTATAAGTTTAGTATAAATGCTGTTAAGGTTTTTTACTCAACATTCATTAATATTTATCTAATTCACAAATTAAAATTCTTCAAATATTGACTAAATAATAATATATTGTAATTTTACACATTTCTCAATTTTGAATTTTTCTTATTGTATTACAAAAAAATTTAAATTTAAACCAATTACTTTTCTCTTTAGCAAATAATCTGTGGAACATAATAGGCAGGCCATACAGCTTCCATCTTGTGGAGTTAGGCAGATCATTATTTCTATCTAATCATATGTCAGGTATAGTCATAAAAGTATTAAATAAGTATAGTCTTTAAGTTATTCAGTTAAAAACTATATTTATTTAACACTTTTATGATTACATTTGACACATGATTGGTACATAAATACTGATTTGCCTATAGGTAGAGCATGATATTCCACAAGATAGAACTTGTATGGTCTACCTATTATATTTCACAGATTATTAGTTACAGACTAATGTTAAATAAAATAAAAAATAGACCACATTCAGTTTTCTAGATAAAATTAACTCTTTTTATATAACTATATTCATCTATGCTTTAGAGCTTTTCCTTGAAGATATTTACATTTTTGCTCTTTTAAAAATTCCCAAAATTCCTATAATTTATCTGATTTCATTATTTGTATTATATGAATCAAGTTGGCTTCATCCTATTTGATATTAAGATTATATTATGCAGTATGCATGATCAATGCTTGTAATAATTTTCCCATTTTCAGTACACTATTTTATGTTTTTCATTCTTGTTTCCAATCTTCTCTTGTTATATCTAATATGTTCTTTATTCTATCTTAGTAATAGTAGTAGTAGTAGTAGTAGTAGTAGAGAGGGGGGGCCTATCCAGCCCAAACACTGCGACCAATACAGGTCTATTGTGCACCCCCAATCAAATCATCCCAGAAGAAGAC
>WUQG02008075.1:0-12011 GCA_011317285.2 Androctonus mauritanicus
AACAACAACAACAACAAAAAAAAAAAAAAAACAAGATTTAGAGGTGAAGAGAAACATATCACATCTCACCCGAATTCCACTCCCTCACAAAACTATAAATATGTAACTTGACAATATAATTTATATTTATATTGAATAATTTATATATTTATATAAATTATAACTTATATAATTAATTTTATTAACTATTAGATCCATAACTTCAAATTAAAGATAAAATGTCAAAAATATTTTATTTTTAATGAATATTTTCAAAGTACACATAGGGACTTATTAAACTACGTACGGAGAGATTGAAAGTACAATGAAATATATATGCATATAATATACTGCTGTCACGTCCAACTCTGCATACTTTATCCTGACTTTCTGTGTACATGTATAGTTCTTCAATATATATATTTATTTATTTATTTATACAAGTCAGATAAACTCCAATTTTTTCAATTGTATACTATCTGGGAGAAAAGTACGAACAAAAACAATAAAAATTATAAATTATCAAATTAATAAGCATAAGTATTAGCAACATTAAGATTTCTTAACATTTTAGACCATTTTTCTATAGTACAATTAAAAATAGCATATTCAAAAAATGGTTGATTAAGAACAATACGATGATGGAAAGATCTTTTAGATATTTTAAGTTTACATCTATTAGTTTTAAATAAATGTCTTTGTGTCATTTGTCTAGATGGAACATTCAGAAAAGTATTCGAGTATTGAAAACAGTTTTTAATAAACATGTTAAATAACGAAAATTCAGCTGGAAACAATCGACTTTTGATAGTAATTAATGTAATATCGGTTTCAAATGAAAACTTATTACTAAATTTGTCAAAAAGTAGATTTTTCACCTGTGAAAAACAGCGCTCTAGTCTAAGTAAATGAAATACAGAGGCAGAAGCCCAAATAACTAAGGCGTAATCTATATTAGAGGAAGAATAAAAGCAAAAAATACAATATTCCTTACTTGATATGAGACAATATAATGCAAATTTCTATATAAAATGCCATATTTAATTTTAAGTTTTTTAATTACAGAATCGATATGATTTACAAATGAAAGTTTATCGTCAAAAATTACACCTAAATCGTTTATTTCAGTTAAGTGAGCTATTAAGATGCCATCAATATAAATATTGATGGTATCTTAATAGCTTGCTTAACTGAAATAAACGATTTAGGTGTAATCTTAATAGCTCGCTTAACATTAGATTTCTGTTTGTTCATTGTCTCATTATTATTAAAAAGATTTTAGTAATTTCCATATTAAAAAGTCTAAAAAATTCTACATTACTGTTTTGTCATAAAAGACATTATGTAAATTTAAAATTCATATAAATATTTTTAAAGTCAAATGATATTTGATTTTGCATTAGGAGGCCATCAGGTATTCCAGAAACAGATTTAAAAGATCATTTATATTTTGTGAAAGAGCAGTATAAAATGGAATTGGAACAGATTTTGACTGAACAAATGGAAGATACCGAAAATCTAGCCCAAACTGTGAATAATGAACGAAAAAATTTGTGGGCATTAATGGATGAGATCAAAAATAAATATGAAGATTACAAAGTGGTAAGTTATATATTTATATAGTTTGATTCAAGAAAAATATAAACTATTTATAAAATATATTTTTTTAACAGATAGATTCATTACATAATTCTTTAACTATACAAAAGTTACAAGATTATATTTGTTCATCCATTGAATCATAAATCAAATGAAAGTTTGTACAAAAATTTTTAATTGATTACTACTGTAATATTAAAAATATTTACTTTTTTTATATTAATGAATATCATTTTGTATCATAGTAAAATTGAATAAATTCCAATTTTAAATTTTTAAATGTTTTTAATTTTGATATTTTATAATTATTTTCAAATTATGGATTTTATTCTAACATAATAATATAATTACTGTAATTCTTAAAAATGATTATCATCTTTTGTAATAGTAAATGGAATAAATCAGATTATAAATAGAATTACTGAAATAATTTCAATGATTTTAGCTTAAAATAGATTTGTTACATATTTCATCAAGTTTATCAAGTTCATTTCTTGTTTAATGAAACAATTATAATATTTTAAATATTAAAAAAATTAGAATTTTTAATAGAAAAAGAGCATGCTTGTTATAAATTATAAATTTCAGCATAAAAACTATATTATTTTTTGATAGCATTTTTGTTGAGTTAACATGTTCAAAACTATTAATTCAAAAAATATTGTTTTGAATTTAATTCATGAGATTTTGATATTTAATATCTTTTTTTTTTTTTTTTCAAAAACTAAAAAATTTACATTTTGATATTTTCCATTGCTCCTTGATTATTTTCACTCTCAATAACTTTTAAACCATGATAGATAAACATAAATAGTAAGAGACTTATGTTTCTTGAATAACAGAGATGCAAAGTTGAGAGTTGAAAATTCAAGCATTTTTAAATTTATTTTCTCAATATTTTGAAAAGTAAAAATTTTAAACATAAACAGTAAGCAATAAAATTGTTGCCTTTTGAGAACTTTACAAGGATGTATAACTAATTTCAAATTAGGTTTTTAGTTTCCGAAAAATAGACATCACAAATTTACATTGTGCCGTTGGTGAGTTAACTGGACATGATGTTATTCATGGATCAACTTTTGTGTCTATGGAGCCATTATTGATTTTTTTTTGTTTTAAGAATAGACCTTTAAAATACTTTGTAAATAAATATTTTTTATCAATTTATAAACTATCAGAAAATTATTCTGTGAAATTCATGTGTGAAAATAGACATTACAAAATCATTCCAACCCTATCCCATTTACTGTAGTGATTTACTTTTTTTTTTCTTTTTAATTAAGAAATTTTGTTATTTTTATAAAAGTCAGGAGACAACTAAGTCTATTATAATCTCCACAATTTCATGAAATCAGTTTCCCATTACAGTATTTGAAATCAAGCTGATATAGAAACAAGAAAAAATTATAATTCTAGCAAAATTTATATAGAGCACAGTCTAATATCTTTATTTGTCAGCTGTTGACCAAATCATTTTCCAAACTTTATAATTTTGAACTTACTATGAAGCATAATTTACTAAAGTACTCTTATTTTATGGCATTTAATGATACTGTTTTTAGTCACTTAAATTTTATTGGAAATAATTTTAACTATCATGGCTTTTTTATCAAATATTGGTATTTTATGTAATATTAAACATAAGACATTATAACTATATAATATTACGATGTAATATTATATAGTTTTTCTTTTACATATTTTGACTTAATTTTAAATAAATTATGCCCTCTTACACTATTTTTATAAATTAACTTTTAATGTTTTACAGTTATACTTCCTGTTAGAATTGTATACTGTATATGGTTACTTGTTATTTTATTTGGCTTTAGTGATTTTGAATTTAAAAGAATAAAGTACCGTTTTAAAGTTTTTGAATGTTATTTATTATTTGCTAGTTGTCTTTGCATTTTACAATGTTTTTTTATAAAAATGTATCACAATACGCCAACACTCTAGGTTGGCTTATTGCGATACAGTGTATTACTAAACAAAATGAAAGGCAAAAACTGATCATTATATAACTATAGTTAGGTTTACCAGTGATTAGTGGATTTTCAAAGCGATGAATTAATAAATAACATTTTTCAGAAAAGCTCGGTAGTTTGAGTTTTTATTTTTTGGTCCCATTTCCTAAGGGATTATGTATAAACTTGTTCTCCCGAACACGAAGCGCGCGAAATGAAAATTTGAATAGGTAGAACTCCGCCCGCACGGCGCCACTCTCAGTGAACGAATGTGGACATCGCCGAAACACTCCCGATTCCATATAGGAGGCTACTTGTAAATCCCAATGACGGACTTCGGAACCACCCAATCTTTTAGTCGCCTTTTACGACATGAGGTCAAACGATGGTTATATTCTAGCTTCATATCCACGGCGGGTAGCTCGAGTTTTCCCGAACTCTTCCTTTAGTATCAGATGATCAACTTGAGTTTTCGAAAACGAGTTTCAGAAACTAGTTGAAACAAACAGAGAAAAATGTGAAGAAATACAACGCTAGTATTAAATCGCATGCGAATTATCATATTTTATCCGCGAGAAATATCATATGCAGCCAGTACCGGATTAAGTTAGTGCAAGACCCGATGGAATATTCCTCACGGGGCCCTTCAAAATATGGCTTAATATCTACAAATAAAATAAGTAACGTTTATAAATAAATATATATTTTTCAATTACTCCTTTATTGCTATGGTCGCATATATGCGTTAGCAATTTTTTCTATTTAAACATTACAAGAATCAATGTTATAGATGAGTTCGATATATTTAATTTGCTTATCAATGATGATAAAAAATTTACTTATATTGGAACCACTTTCTATTTGACAGAATGCTACATCTTTCAAAAATGACAAATGTCATTGCAGTAACATTGCAAAATAATATAATTATGACATATATATGTCATAATAGATTTTCGTCTTTTCATTTAGGACAAATTAAATCAACATATGAAAATACACTAAAAAGGTTAAATTAATAATTATGAAAATTAAAAAGAACTTTAAAAACATCAATAATTTTGTCAAAGATACAAAATATAATTGATTCATTGTCTCTCAAAAAAATAATAATATTTATCTGATGAATTATATTTTGAGCAGATTATTTTGGAATATTTTTTAAGTGATCTGAATATTTTTAAATTCTCTTCATATTTATCCAGGAAAAATCAAGATTTATAAAGTTTTTTGAATGATTTACTTTAAAACGATTATAAACTAACATTTACGGTTAGCTATATCTTCATCAGTTATCAGAAATAACAGTAGAACCTTCTATAACATTCCTGGTAAGAACCAGAATTAATGATTTACTTGTTGGATATCATATCATATTTTAAAAAATACTTGTTATTTTGCAGATTCACTTATAACCCATTTTCTATTGTTAAGACTCTTCAGACATATTTATATGTAAAAATGCGAATTTCATCTATTTCGATCATAAATCCAAGATCATTTAAATAATCTATTATTTAAACTATGAAACTTTTTTCGATATTTTCTGGCAACATTCACATATAGTATGCGTAATTAATTCTATAATTAAAAAAAGATTCACCTATCATTGATTTATTTGAGTACTCAGGAAATATATTCAAAATATTAGTTAAGAATGCATTTGAATTTACAAAAATAGTATTAATTTATATAGAAAATTTTTTCCCAAATGTTCCAAGAGAGAAAATAAAATCGATTCACATTCAATTCTTCCAAAAAAAAATTTTATTCTTTAGATCTACAAAAATTAGACAATCGAAGGCTGGGGTGTAAAAGTCCAGCCGTAATAATAAATCTAAACCATTATTCTTCGTTTCGGCTTTTTCGTGATTTCACTTTGCTCCAACGCGGGGTACGATTGGGCGAAATCGGTCCAATTGGCTTAAATCCGGCACTGTGCATAGCCATATTATATTAAAAATTTTTATAAACGCAGGTGTAAAATTCCATTCCCAGACTCTCTTATTATTATTATTATTATTATTATTATTATTTATTCATTTATCCTTCACATTCTCGATTAGGTCACCACGTAAGATATAGAAAATAATATCGAATAAATTATGAAATTATTAACTATGAAAATTCCCAGCTATTTCCAACATGCAAATTTCGCCTATTTATGTGTAGAAAAACATAAAACTATTCTTGATTTTATGGTTTTAAAGACTAAAGGATATAGTCAAATTAAAAAAAAAAAAACATTAAAAGATCTTAAAATGATACAATAAAAATTCTTGATAACACAAGGAGTCAATTGTAACTTCAGATTTTTAATTAAATTTGAAGAAATATAACATTTTTGAAATAAGTATTAAAAATACAATATATTATTTAAAAATAATATACAATATGATATTATAGGAAGAAATACAAATATGAACTTTTCAAATTTTTGCTCTAATTCAGATAAAATAAGTTTAAACTTTAGAACAAATATAAATTTAACAGAAAATAATTTGAATAAAATAGGTTAATTGCTTATTTTGCCATTGTTTTCCAAAGCGTTACAGCTGCCATGTATACATATATATTGAAACAGTATTTTGTTTTAGGAAAGTTATACTTTTTCCCTCTTCTAGAGTTCGAAGTAAATACGACAGACAGTTTCTGTTATCACTTTTATTTGTATCCTGTACAAAAATAAGCTGACCGGGACCGTACCCGGAAACCGAATAAGCGGCTGACAATTACGATATACACCCAAACCCAGGCGATTTTTATCTTGCATTTGATGATGCGAAAGAAGGTATATTCAGCCGAAGTCTTCACAGACATTATAAATATCCTAATAATGAAAGCCTTTGGCGAAATGACCATGAGGTCCAGCATATGCCAGGTGAGTGCCCCGGGCAACTAATGGAGCAGCAGCATGTGTGGCTGGACCGGCGTAGGGGGAGGCGACTACTACAGCAGCTGGAGCGCTATGGGCCGTTCCAGGTTCGTTGGTCTTGACTACAGCCCGGAAACCAGCGGCATCTGCTACATATTCCACTCGACGAGCTCGTCCATCGACATCGCCAATGTTATACCATCCTCTCTTATTGCCCCATGCATCTCCAACCTCAGAGCGTCCATTGGTGGCACCTAAACCATCGACAATCTGGTAGTTGAAAGCATAATTGCCGAAATCCTGCAAGAAGAAAAAATTTAAATGAGTATCGATCATTCCACTAACAATACAAAATCATTTCGTGATTCCATTTGGACTTTTTACATTTTGGTTTTTAAACTGTGCAATGTAAAAATATTCCATTGATCAGGAAATTCATTACTATAAATTATTAATTAATTGGTTCTAGAGATACAAATTAATACAAGTATCTATTGTATGTTACTTAGTAAAACAGCTTATATTGAAATATATATATATATTAATATATAGTACTGTATATGAATTTTACAAAGTTCAAATATAACTATTTTTCATGACAATAGAACAAAACTTTTAAGTGGTTTTAAATTTTATTATTCTCTTTTATCATTCATCAATTTGATGTTTCCAGCTATAGGAGAATTTTAACTTATAGGGTCTACTAATTACAGAAGAGTTAATCATCAAAAAGAAATAGAACATGTGGTTCCAAAAGAAAAAATTTCACTTATTGCCAATATAATAGATTATATAGTCGGCTGAATGACCGCGATGAAAGTGTGCTGCGCTTCCACGCTGGAGGATCCAGGTTTAATTCCCGGCTCCCACATCTCCAAAAATTTTCAGGAGCCTGGGCTTGTCCGATGAAGCCCATTCTCCATCTAACGCCTGCCTCCACTAGAGATGTGGGTGCCCATGGAGGGAATTGAAATGCCCCGCCGCTTAGTGTCTGCACAGTGAAAAGCGGAGTAAAACTGCACAGGAAAAAATAGATTATATATCAATAGAATAAATACACTATAATATTTAATAATTACATGATGATTAATAAAGTCAATCAATCTAATATCAACGATCCAACTGATCCTGTTTCCTCAACATTTATCAAAAGAGAAATAGAGCATATTTAGAAGTTTGATTGTTTAAAGAATGTGAAACGAAGTGAGAAGAGTATAGGAAAGTATAAGAAAAGAGAAAAAGGATTCTATCAGCTATAGTCTTAAGACTTATGGGCAAGACGCACAGTGCCTTCTTCAACAATGCCTACCTACAATGCCTTAAATCCTCAACAGTCTTAAAAACTATTAGGGACACGAATCAAATATTTTCGGGGCAATGATTGAAATTTATGAAACCTTAGCATTTTCCATTATTATACTTACATCTTGGCGTCTGGAGCTAACGCTTTGTCCGCCGACGTGAGGTCCAGCCAAATAACCAGCCTGGACTACGGCTAAAAAAGCAAAAATAATCACCGTCTAATAAAAAAAAAAAAAAAATTAGAGTAAGTAGCAGCCATAAAACAAAGTTTGAGATAGTCACTTGAACTCACCTCTCGTATCATTTGTTATCGTTTTTGAGGAGAAAATAGCCGGGCGATTTCTATTAGCTCCTTATGTAGTCTAAAAGGTGTGACCAGATTTGATGGTCCCACCTTTCGGGCGACACAGAATGGGTGTGGAGGGCTCCAGGCTCATTCTGTGTCCGGGTAGTGGCGACCTTAACCCAATAAGCTGTTTGGACGGTATGGACACCGCGTTCTGGCCTTCACCTATTTTGGTCCACCATACAATACAACTGGCAGTCGAAATAGGGGCGTGAGAATCAAACCGTCTTTATCTGCCGAATATAGATGTCTTTTTCCCCCTGATGGATACGAATTTTAACATTTTGTAATAATCTCAAGGTCATCTAAATGTATCTTATACAGTTTGCAAACCCGAATAAAAGAAATAAAGATCAGATGGATCGTATTTAATCCCGGCAACTAATGACTTTAATTAAAATTATAAAATTAATATGGATCGATAGTCATAATTTTCATTCCCATTTCTAAACAGTGTGGAAAATAATTTAATTCCTAAAGCAATTTAATTCTCTGATAAATCAATCAAGGATTTGGTTGTTATTTTCCTTTCAGACAATTGAAAGGAAATAATTTGAAAGAAAATGAATAATCATAAACGAAATAGAAAACAAATCGAAAAAAATCCATAATTTTACTAATTTAAGTTAATAGAATTATGATTTTTTATGAATAGAGCTATTAATCTTAATCAAGTATTAAAAATAAATTTTCTACGAAACTATCAACATATGCGCTTGTAAATATTTGGGAACCTGAAAAATGGCTCTTTGCCAATGGTATTCCCCCTTGCACGTATTTTTTACTCAATAAAAAATAATTAATTATATAAAATTTACATTGTCTAATAAATTGTTTGCCTGTATCCATGTTTATTTAAAATAAATACAGTAGTTATATTCATTTGTTTTTAAGTAAATTTTCCTCAATCAAATCATCATCGATCAATAATACGAACAATTTTTAGAAACATTTTTTTCAAATGAAAATATTTCTTATTTGAAATTGCCTTTTAAATTACCAAAAGATCCTAACTATTAATTAATATTATAACTCGCTTTTAACTTCTTAAAAGTTAAAAATATGTTTGTCCGTTATTAAATTAGGTTATTTTCTCTTAGCATTAAGCATCCTTGACTAGGTGAAAACAGTCGATCACGATATTGTCTATTTATATGTATCTCACGATTGCTGACAAAATTATATACAGTATTTTGCGGATATGGTATCCTTGTCAAATGTTTCGTTGACTGTAACAAAAATGTTTTGTATGAAAGATTCAAAATTGTTAAAAAAGGAAAATAAATTTAATTATTAATAAAATTTTATATATAGTATTAAACAAATACTATAGAACATCATTTTATGCATTAGTTGATTTGTTAAGTCGACATTTTATGCAGTTGCTTAGAAGTATGAATCATTCTGATATTACGACTTTATTAGAAAACAAGTTAAAAGGTGTTTACCGTAATACTATCGTATGACATAATCGTTCGATGTCAACTTAATACAGTACCTGTAACTTGCTCATCATCGATTGTGATAAAGGAAAAAAATATAAACCTAAACTGAGGTAGAAATGGAATTTTTTTTTTTTTTTAACAAATGGGCAGAAAATGCGAATTTATATAAGTTAAACACTATAGTAATTTTTTAATTATTGGGACCTAACTAATATTACGTTTCTCCTTTTCCATCATCGAACTAAAACTATTTTTTCTTCAAAGTTTATTTTAAATTTGACTTCAAATATTAGCTCATCTGAAAAGTACTACTTTATATCGTTTACGAGGCTTTATTGGAAAACAATCTGCACCGAATTTTTACATGTGACCATGATTATAGTAGTTGTATAGTTTATAACTTCAGTTTACTATATAAAATGTTGATATGAATTATAAAAACAAAGACAGAAAATATTTTCAGCTCGAAAACTTCGAAACCCAGATCATACAATATAAAACCAAAGATTTTATAGTTTTAGAATTCAGCCTCCTTTCCTCATTGATGATTTTCTTTATTATTATTATTATTATTATTATTATTTTCTTTCTTTTTCACTTTTTGCAGGTGAATGTTTGATAAAGAAGACAACATTAAATTTTCATCCTAAAAATGTTTACGCCATAATATTAAAAGTAGGAATTAAGTTGAGATGAAATTTTAACGAACAATTCAAAATATTATAAATTTTAAATATTTTTTGGGAACCATTGTACATAAAACATAGAAACTTTTATAGTTTAGAAGGTTTAAATTGGCGAAATACCTATACAAAAATTATATATGCAAATTTCCATGTATAATTCTAGATCAACTGTCTTAAACTCATTCTCTTCAAAGGGGCACTAAACATCTATAATTGGATAAGTTTAGAAATAATGATTTTTTTACAAGGTAAATATAATAGTCCGAATTACGTTAATTATTTTGATACGTGTTCAAAACTATAAAACCATTAATAAATGATAGTAATATTTACAAATTAAAGGGGAAATTTTGTATTAAAATATTCTGTTTTCCTTTTTATTAAATTTCAATATAATTTATAAAAACACTAAAGTGATTTTCAAATATTTCACAAAAAGCACTTGTAATTTTTTTCTCTGAATTTTTTATGCACTCTTGTGATTACAATGAATGCGATGCGACCGCAATAAAATGTTATTGGGCCGCTGTTCTAGATAAAATAAAACCTGAAAGAGTAAAATTTTCAAAGAATTTTAAGTTTAAAAAAAAATAATAATAAACAATTCTGCAAAATCGGCTGGTAAAAACTGCTGAGCAATCTATATAATTACTAACAAGTAAGATTATTGCGAAGTTTTTTTTTTTTTATATAACGTTTGTTTACTAACTTTTCAACGTAGTAAGACAGCGAAATATGTTTTTAAAATGTCAAATTTCATCAATTCAATATTCTATATATACTCAAACAATTTTTCTAGAATTGTTTTATCAGAACATTAAGTCTGCGTGAAATTATGGAATCATAACAACGAAGAAATAATTCTTAATTTCTTCTAAAAAAAGATTTAATTATTTATTTTATCTATATTAAATTAAAGGCAATATTAATTTAATATAAATTATTATCGATATAGTCATTTATAGAAAAACTTATAATAGAGTTTTCGATATTCGTTATATAAAAACGATTTTTTTTTTTTTTTTTTAAGAATGCGCAGCATTCTTTACAAAGTCATTTATAATCGTGTTCTCTTTAAAATGCAAAATTTAAATTAATTCCGTGTTATTCAAAATAATATGTTGACAATACTGCATATTTATGTTTTCATGATAGTTACAGAACATTGTAGCACGTTTGCTTCGAAACAAAAGTCAATTCTGGGCCCAACGCCCATGTCAAGGTCTGTTGTGCAATCCTCTTTAAAATAATGAACCATATTATTTTTTTTTTTATAAGTATCTAACATTTTGAACAAAACTGGTTATTGTTGTTGTTATCATTATTAATAAAGGTATTTTTCTAACCATAATTATTTTTAAAATAATTTCCCTTCTGCTTGAGGATATAATTATTTATTCACAAGCTTAAATAATAATGTATTATTTTATGAATATAATTACCCGAAAAATTTTGTACTATACAATAATCATATCAGTCGAAGACAAATATTAATTATCGAATGAATTTTCTCAACAATATCTATTCATTTCGTAACTAAAGATGAATAATTTGAATATATAAATTGTTCTATTTAGTTTAGATTTATATATCCACATTAAATTTTATTTTTATTAGAATATTTTCTGAATAAAAGAGACATACTGTATGTAAGAAGTGGTATACTCAGAAGGGGACGGTCCCCCCGGGCACCAAACTGAATGGGGGACCAAGAGTATGGAATACCATTACTATTTACAGTAAAACTTCGATCTAACGTTTTCCAAGGGGACGGCGAAAAAAAAACGTTAGATTGAGGAAAACGTTAGATCG
>WUQG02008086.1:0-12011 GCA_011317285.2 Androctonus mauritanicus
ACACGTTCTGACCTTTTGTGGCGTCATCCATAGTTACTTCATACACGTCGGAACTGTTGTGAGGTAATTGCTATGGTATATTGATGCTACATTCTGAGATATCATCCATTGTTACGTTGTACGGGCCAACTTTTTCGATATCAGTAATTGTTACATCATAATGATGCCACACACTGATGACGTTTGTTTCGTCATTCATTGCTGCATTTTGGTAAAATCATATTTGTGACGTTACTTCATACTTCGCAACGTCAATAATAATCAGATCAACAAGTTGAATGGTTTAAACAAGTATTTTAAATTACGACCCCAAAATGCTCCATCCCTGGGCGATTTTGATGCACAGTATCCATGTTACCCGCAAGGAAAGTCACCGGTAACATAGGATACTTTAGATGCTGATAGGTCAAATGATATAAGAATCTAAGTGGAACAAACAGATAAAAAGAACGACCTAAATGTGATTCTATCCTTTGGGCGATTTTGATTTTGGATATACTATGTTACCCGCAGACTCATGGGACGTTTCCCTATAAAGTTTGATCCTGATAGATTAAATGATGTGTGAGCATATGAAGAACAGACAGCCAGACACCAAACAAACAAACAAACATTATATTATATATACAGGTAGTCCTCATTTAACGGTCTATCTGTTTAACGACTACTCGAACTTACG
This sequence comes from Androctonus mauritanicus, assembly GCA_011317285.2. Taxonomy (NCBI): domain Eukaryota; kingdom Metazoa; phylum Arthropoda; class Arachnida; order Scorpiones; family Buthidae; genus Androctonus; species Androctonus mauritanicus. Next base: position 680 of record WUQG02008086.1, read on the forward strand.
TCCGAGCTTACGACTATTTTTTTAACGGAAAATTGATTTTTGCCCATATGCATCGCTTACGACTTATATTGATTGCAATTCCCTTCATTCGTAGTTCAAAAAATCTGAAGAAAAATACTTTGTGCATAATTAAGATATAAATTTTTAAGTTGAAATTTGTTTCCAGTATTTTCTAAATATATAGGAACAAGTTACTCGCTTACCGACTAAGTCGAGAAATCGGAACTCGGTCGTTAAATGAGGAATACCTGTGTGTGTGTGTAGGTGTGTAGGTTAAAAGTTTTACTGTATATTCTGTATACCGTATAGAATATATATGTACAATAATCATCACAATTTAACATTGGCAAAATAAAAATACGAAAAAGATTAAATTTATTAATTTTGAAAATCAGGATGATTTTGTGGGCTGCTTAAGTGTAGTCCTCCCTCGTAGTTTTTCAATATTCAATTTTCTTTATTTTGCGAAACAGTCGTAGTATAAGATAAATAAGTGCAATACGGCTACTTTATTGTCTTCAAGGAAAATATAAAGAATTATGCATTTGGTAATACTGTAGTACCTAATTTAACACACTCTCATACTCAGCAAAATAATGGATACGCTACCGTTAAAATTATAATTAACAATTTTTTAAAAGATATCGTTAAAAAAGTAAAATAAATATTATATATTTTATTATTTTTACAATTTCTATTAAAAATCAACTTAAATTTCTAGATCCAGTTTCTTCCACATAATTTCCTTTAACTTTGCTACCTGCATTACCTCACGGTTACGAAACAGGTATACGTCAATGGATACGTCGTACCGTGCTATGGATTGTTTCGTCGCGACTCCTCGGCGTACGATATTGTACTGTGTTTGTTTTTTTCAATACACATGCGCATAGTCTTTCGAAAGTTTTTTGAAAGAAAACGTGTCAAGTTTCCAAAGTACGAAGTTTTGTTGTGTAGTGATGTTATGCTACCGTTATGTTGGCAGAATTATATGAATTTAATAGTAAAAAATAATGCGTAATTATTATTGTATAAGTGATAAGTATTTAGATAGATCTGATTAAATTAAAATTTTTTTTAAGTAAGATTTAATGTTTCTATTTATCGTTTATATAAAAAGTATATTTTATTAGAAAAAATTTAATAATAAATTATTGATGTTGGTAATAATAATAATGATGATGATATAGTGGTTGGATAAATTAAGAGAATGTGTATTTTTGATATAGTATAAATGCATTTATGTTTTATAATTAAAGTTGATTTATGTTTTATCTGTAGATGTACCAGTTGGTCCTACATTTAAAGCTCAAGCTACAAAAGCAAGTAAGTAATTTTTAAGTATTTTGGTTAAGATAAATGATTTAGAACTTAACAGTGATATTGCCTAAATTCCTATTTAGGCAATATCATTTATATTTTATATATATTTACTGTTTATCATTTGCTACATTACTAAAAAAAAATATATATATATATATATATCTGATAGCAAAATGCATGATTATATATATATATACATACCTTAATTTATAAATGCTTGTTTTATAAATTCTCACTTTAATGAACTGGACTAGTATACCAGCTTTTTAATTTGCAAAGATAACTTTTGCTTTTCTGATGAAATGATTTCAACATCAATCATCGTACTATAATTTGTTTAAATCAATGATTATATTTGGTTATATATAATCATTTATAATCTCTAATTCACTTTTAGTAAATTTTTCTTGAATACCAAGATCTTCAATTGTTTTGGTAAAAAAAAGACCGAATTTATATTCTTTTGTTCTGTTTAATTTATTCTGATATGTATTGGCACTGAAGAGGGACATATGGTAGTCTGAAAACGTTATGCCAAATAAAACAAAATTGTACTTGCAAAGAGCTTGTTTTATTTTATTATATGAAAAAAGGCAAGTAAGAGGAATTCTTGTAATTCTATTCAAATTATTCTGTTGTTATTATCAATTTAATAATGTTAATAATTGATTACTTTATGATTTCTACAGTTGTAGACATTCTGCCACTTATCAAAAGACAAAAAAATGGCATAGCACTAGGTAGAAAAAATTCTTTATTTATAGAAATGTTTTTGACCACTATCACAACTGGTTTACATCAGTTTAAATTGGGAAGAATGTTTTTTTTTTTGCTTTTATGATTTTCTTGGTTATTCTTTTCACTTATTCTAATCGGATATATTTTCATATCAAATTTCCCACCAATGACTTTTATATTAAGACAAAACTGTATTAATTGCCAGTTGGCATATAGCTAAAATACAATTACTGATGATCTATTTCATTTTTCAATAAGTTTTTCAAATATGATAAAGCTATTAAATTTCATAGAATAATGTTTTCACATTATTCCAGATATGCACAGTCTCTAATATAACAACCTATTATTCTGTTTGAAGTGTGGTGATATGTTTATCATTCTATTAGAAAATTCTAACCATTGTTGTCATTTAAAGAAATTATTTTTAATAAAATAATAATAATAATAATAATAATAATAAAATCTTTATTATTACGATTTTAATCTTTAGTCAATGTTTTTAACAGTGTTTATTATTTTTATTTCTTATTTTTATGAGAATCAAAGCTTATAATGAGTTATGAATAAATTCAAGACCAATATCTGAAGAAAGTTTTATAACTTTTAAATATTAATCATTACAATTTAATTTATTATATTTATTGTTACATTTGGAATAAATTTAAAATTACATGGCACTGAGTGATTTTGAAAATTCAAATTGAGTGGCAAGAAATGACTCCACCATGCTCTTCTTATGGGTAAGCCATAGCTGGCTTACCCATAAGCATTTTTTAATGAGTAAAAACTGACCTGCCTGCAATCATTTTTAATTGCATTTTATTTATCAATCATATTTTAATTGAGTATTTGCATTTTAATTATTCTGATTTTAATTCCAAAACTATTATTGTTAATGAAATCAATTGTTCTGGTATTTTTGCCTTTTTGACTGACATTTTTTTTTTAATTTTATGTAGTTTTATTTGTTTGTTTATTTTTGACTTTTTATAGAATTTTATATATTGTTGCTTATTTATTAATTATTTATATACAGTATAACTATTTACATGATTTCTAGCATTTTTCTCTTATTTTATTGTTATATTTCAATTATTTACTTATTTATTTTTACATGATGTCTGGAGTAACTTTGCCTATAAGGTTTGTCATTAAAACCTAAACAACTATAAGCATATTATAACAGCCATACCACTATTTAACTTTATAGATATTATTTTCATATATTTTCAAGGGATCTATTACTGGTTAAGAAATTAATGGCATTATTATTTAATGTTATTTTTTTAATAATTAATATCTCAGCAGATCTTGTTTTTTAACATTCCTATAATTTAATGAATTTTATGCTATCCTAAGAGATTTCATCATAAAAATGTTTTGGTTCTTTCTCAGAAAGTGCCTAGCTGTTGTATCATATTTTATAGACTATGGAAAAATATGTCTTATGTGTTTTTCTATTATATTTTCTGGAGGCTGCAAACAATATTATATTTCCCATTTTAAAAAACAAAAACAGGAAATTTGAATTTTGTTATTCATTGAGATTTGAATTTTAAACCTAGATCTTTGTCTTCTAGAACTTTAGAAAAATTATTAATGTTCTAATAGAAATTTGTATCTTATAAGAACAGTTTGTAATGTTTTATGAGAGCTGAAGATGGCAATAGCCGAAAGTGCTCCTCTCATGATTAAAAAGTTGTAATGTTTGATTGTGAATAAATAGGATTGCTTTATAGTGCTGGAAAAAATATAACACTTAAGTATTACAAAATTGCCTTATTATTTTGTATTGTATCACTCTGAAACTGAGATATATCTAAAATTATTCAAAATATATATTTGAGTAAATATTATTGAATGAAAAATGAAATTCTTTTGCTTGACATTTACTATGGCTTGAACAATTTCCATACTATAAACTGTATAAAAAGACTTAATTAAAAATAGATCATCGTTTCATTATTATATAAAATTATTTTATTCCATATATTAGTGCTTTTCTTTTATTTACTTCGAATTACAAAATTTATTGTTGGTGAGTCATGTAAAATTATCATCATTTCCCTACTCCCTAATACTTGTCTCTGTTTTAACATTAAAAAAATTATTCATTTAAATAGAACTTAAACTGCCAAATTAATCTTTTGGTACTTTTAAGGAAATTTTAATAATTGCAAAGAATTTATACTAGTGTTAGTGCCATTTTATAATTAATAAATACACTAATGATTAAGCAAAGCAAGTGTCATCTATGAATTAATAATTATTTGAGAAGGAAAAATTGTTTTAGCCCAGGATTGAGCTGGGGATTGTCGAATTACAATATTGAAAAGAAAACCCAAAGATACCTGGTTTGTTCCTGGGCTGCGACAGATTTTTTCTTCAGAAAAATTAATTAAAAATTCTAGTTTAATCATTAATTCATAGGTAGTGTCACTCTTTGTTTAATCGTTGATGTATTTATTAATTATGAGATGGCAGTAACATTAATTATTTCTAATTATTAAAATTTCCATTAAAAGTATCAAGCAATTAATTTGACAGTTTAGGTTGTATTTAAATATTTCTCTTAAAGTTTGATTTATAAAAAGTATTCATTTATATAAAAATATTGAATAACAATTTTTTATAATTACCAATGGTTTAATTTTATGATCAGAGACTTATATAACTTCATTTATCTGCAATTATATAACAACATTATCTTATATAAAGGACTTTAAGCTATAACATTTTCTTAAAATAAAATTTTTAAAATTGGTATTCATTCTCAGAAATGCCTATCTGCTTTATCATTATATATTTAAATAGTTGATAAATCAAGAACTTTCTTACAGAAAAATTTGTGATGCACTTATTCATTTCTTCAATCTGTATCTTATGTTGACAAAAATATTACAGAAATAAAATTTTTTTTCTGTAATATGATACTTGATTTATCAAATATATGAATATTCATGTCAAGAATATATGCAAATAAAATTAAATATGAAAGTTATGACTTTTAATAGCTATATCATATAAATAATTTATAATTATTCCAGCAAATGATCATTATTTGCAAAAAATTATGTTTAATTTGCTATGATTTTATCAATATGAAGTTACTAAAAAATTTTAATTTATTGCTATAGAGATTTATTATTTGTAATACAAACAGTCCCCGATTTACATAGATCCTACTTATATAGAGCCGTACTTGCATAGTGATTTCCTGACTTACAAAAAAAAATAATACTGACTGAAGTGAATAAATTTATAATGCAGAGATATGAAAATAAAATATGTTTCATGGCAATATATTTTCGTTTATTTTTTCTTAATTTCATTATTTATCATATATGCATGTGTTTTATTGACTCTGAATAGAACCCAGTTATTCAAAGATGGTAAGTAATTGCTTTACCATACAACTGTCCAGCTGATTTATATGCTATTGTTTACTATAATTATTTTTATTGTTATGTCTTCATGACACATTAGTACTGTATAGTGTTTTCTTCAACATATGTATGCTTTCATGATCCATTTACATAAATTGGGAGTTTCTGTATATAAGTTATTTTATTTGCATCATCTGTGAGGAGAATTAGGAAGATGCATATAGAATGTATAGTAATCATTAATTCAGTTTCTAAATCATTCATTTTGGCCAATATTTTATATAAATATATATATATATATTAAAAATAATATAATTTTAATAGAAGTAAATTTAGTTTGGTCACCAGATCGATCTACTTTTTCTGAAGAGAGAGAACATATGTCTGAAGGTTTATCTAATTCTGAAAAGTCTGAAAATATCTCATATTTTATTCAAAATGGAACCAGTATAGATCAAGTAAGAAATAATTATTTTAATAAAAACTATTTTTATAAAATATTTTCAAGAAAACATATATTAAATGTTATAGATTGACTTATGTGATGGAAATAGAAGAAATGGAAATAATGTAAATAATATGGAAAAAAAAATAGAAAATATTCAGTTTGTTACTGAGAAATCAATACTACTAAATAATGATCCTTCTACCATAACGTGTTGTTCAGTATTAAATAGTAAGTAAACAGATTACTTAAGAAATTATTCTTATTATAATAGTTTTTATTATAGATTGGAAAAAACAGATTGTGTGGCAATTCTATATGTTGGTCAACTATTCTTTGTTCTATAATATTTAAATATGGATAATATATTTGAAAAGTACATGAAATTTTTATTTATATATTATGTTACTATTCTATATATCAAAAAAATACTGTATATAATTTTGAAGAAGATAGAGAGATTGAAACAAAAATGTTACTATTCTAATTCATTTCTTGAATTCATATTTTATGGTGATAAAATTTTCTAGCCATTAATAAAATAATACTTAATTATTTAATATATAAAATATTTGATAATGAAATACTACTAATTGAATGCCTGAATTAAATTTTATTTGATTTAGCAGTGATGGTAGCAATAATAGTAAGAAAAAGGGACTTTACATATTGCTAGTACTGTGACTATCCAGTGATCTATTGCATACTTCTAATAGATTCATCCCATAAGAATGTTTGTCTTATGAAATGAAAAGACAATTTCTCAGTGAAATCATAAAAAAAGATCTTATGGTGCAGGAAAATGCAACCCTAGAAGATCAAATTTCACTGAGAAATTTGACACATTTCAAAAGGCCACATATTCATTCACACAATATATGAGGAAGAGTTTCATCTGTTGACATCATCTATAGTTAACAGTTCCAATTAAGTTGATATCTCTCCTAAAGTAATAAAGCCTGTAAAGTCCTTACTTGATTTTTATTCAATGCAAGTAACTATTTAGTTCTTTATATATAAAGGCTTAAAATAAGAGCTTTTACTTGCCTTATTCCAGGAATGGACCCTCAGTGAGAGAGATATTGTGCTTGCCAACCAATCTCTGACAATGTGATGAAATGTATAAGATCTGATACCTAGCGCAGGCTTGGGTCCAATAAAGAGATTTGAAGCTCCTTCCTTGGTTAGCTTATCTGCCTTATTGTTCTCAATCCATTTATATTTTGGTATCCAAACAAAATGAACCCTGTTCCTAATAGCAACTTCCACAATGAGATGACATTTTAATTTAATGCTAGTCATACAACTGATTTCTAAGATATTCTGTAATATATATTTCGTATAGAGTCCTCTATTTAAATCTTGTATATAAGCTAATTTATTTTGCACTATACCCAATGCAGATGGACTATTCATTTATTATTATTTTTTAATAGTGTATTTTCATAAAATGAGGTAAAATATAAATTAAGGGCAAAGCAATTTATATAAAATAAAATTTTTATGAATATTTTTGTATGTATTTTAGTTCCAAATAAAAAACATGTCCAAAAGCACGAAGTCAAAAATAAAGTTACTTGAAATTATAAATCAAAAATATTCTGCTTCCAAATATCCAAATTTCTCCTGCTTCTTTTTATAACTTCCTTACTGCTTCTTGATGAAGTTGGCCAAAATTTTGATGCCATAATGTTTCATTAATAGTTTTAGCTAGTTTTGATGATGATTTTAGTTTCTTCTATTATGTACAGTCTGCTTTCCCAATTTTAGATGAGAATAAAAGCAATGTCAACACAACAAGAGCAGAAGAAAAAATGTAATAGTAGAAACAACTTTTTATCAAGGTAATGTGCTATCAGATTCACATTACACATGGACAGATTCATGTGCACAAAATTCGTTGTGAATATCGTACAAAGAAAATATTTTACAATCAAGTTGCCAACATGATGTAAAATGTGGGAATTTCAATTTTACAATAAATATTTCAATACATATTCCAAATATTTTAAATATATATGGCAGGAAAATATAAAATGCAATAATCTAAAATCCAGATTATACTGTATTATGTTCACATCATTATAATATATAAATACACAATATATTGTTAAATAATATTCAACTTGCATAAATTTAACTTTACATAAAATATTTTCCATAAATTTTTTTTATTAGATATAGAGCATAAACATTTATTCTAGCTGTAGGTACAAGCATGAACATATTAGTTTACAATGTTTAAAACTTTATATTACTTGATATATTTTTTTATATTGTTTGTTGATCTTAAGTAACATATTACTGATATCATAATCATTTCATATTGTGGTGTCAAACTTTCAACCAGGGAACAATATGTCAGTATAATATTCTGTAGGTGCAGTTATCATAGTCTACCTAGTTGCAGAAATTTTTAATGTTAGACATTTGTATTCTGCAAGATTGAATAAGACTTAACAGTGATACAAGATTGCATGATACTGTTTGCCCTGAGACAGGTTTTATTGCCAATTGAAGATAAAAAATAGAGTATATATATATATATATATATATAGTGATCCTCAGTGGTTATTGGAGGGGGCAAGAGAAGCAGCTGTCCCAAGCCTCAATTTATAATTCAATATGTTAGAAAAAAATACAGTATATTTGTATATTTTTATATTGTTCAAATTTCAGTATTTATCAAAATTTGAAGTTCTCTATAGTATCAAATTTTTTGCTTTTCTTGTATACTTACCATTGTATATTTGTCAGTTTTGTCTTTTTTTTTGAAAGGCCTCAAAAATATTAGTTGCCCTAGGCCTTGCATTTTCATTGAAAATCACTGGTGATTCTTAAGGCCATTTGTATAGAAGGCAAAAAATCACCACCACCTAGTGATAATTTTACACGTTAAGAACATTTACCTACTTTATAGTAAAATAAAATTATTTAAAATTAAAAACACAGATCTCTGTCATGTCAGAACAAGTAATTTCATTACTAATAAGGGTCTTAAGATTAAAATCAGAATAATTAAAATGCAACAAGCATTTTGTTGTAAAATGCAATCACCCAATTAAAATGTGTTTGATAGATAGAATACAGTTAAAAACAATTGTAGACAGACCAGTTTTATCCATTAAAAATGTTTATGGGCAAGACAGCTGTGCCCTATATGGAGCCTTATAAGGACAACTTCCTCTCTCTTGTTTGGCAGCTGGTCTCCTATTGCTCAACTAAAGGTTTAATCTCATGAATTGTTGTTAGATAGTTCATCCTACATATGATACTACAATTGCTTCAGTTTTTCTTTGATGAGTTTAGAATCAGTAAAAGTTACTGTAAATACATATGCTTGTTAATTACTTATCTTTGCTTTCTCCTGCTTCTTTTAATAGCTTTCTTACTGCTTCTTGATGAAGTTGGTCAAAATTTTGATGCCATAATGTTTCATTAATAGTTTTAGCTAGTTTTGATGATGATTTTATTTCTTCTGTTATGTACAGTCTGCTGCCCCAAATAGCTGTAAGAATGATTTGGCCATTCTATTCTATAGCTCTTGCATTCTTGAAACTCCCTTTCATTTCCCAGTTCTTCTGTTCTCCTTACTAGGAAAAGATTTCCATTAAATTCAGGTACTATATGTACCTGAATTTAATGAAAATCTTCTAGTTTATTCAAATAACTTACCATTCTCCAAATGGGATAGGATATAGGACCATTATTTATATGACCAAATTTTCATGTATTTGGATTACTTACGTGGATAATGAGGCATTCCGTTGGCATATACTTCACCAGTCTGACCATTGGCTTGGGGCATGGTGAAATTCGGCATCGTAGGGGAAGGCAGGTTAGGAATAGCACCATTTACAGCTTGAGTCCCCGCACCTATAGATAAGAAAATATCTTTTTCATATATTATTTGATCATTTGCTTGCAGATAAATTAATAATGGTTGAGCAATTTAGCTCAAAAATCCAAATATTATAAACAGGGTGTCCCAAATTGTCAGAAATATGACATCAAATCACAAAAACAGTAATAACAGCTTAGTGAATATCTAGTATAAAATACAAATAAAATAGTGTTTTATATATATATTCCTTAGAAAGGTTATAGAAATAATACACAAGATAATAAAACATTATAAGAATATTTATTTTCAATGAAGTTCTTCCCAACCACAAAATTCAAGTACTATATTATCATAGATTGCTTATTACACTTGAAGTGTGTTGTAATGACAATTTAAATCCAAGATTATAATTCTATCTTTTATATACTGCATGAAATCATTTACTATATTTTTCATTCAAATTTAATTAGAAAAGAATTTAGGATAGTATTTAATCAAACTTTGACTAGTTAAAAATAATATAATTAATTGAAGAATCATTAATTAGCAGATTAACTTACAGTTTAATATGTTATCCTTATTTAATTTAAAGATTATTTATATCAGTAAGATTACAAATAATAAAGAAAATAAAAATCTGAAAAATAAGTAATTTATTGCTTAGCCAATGAACAAGTTAAAATATTTTAAGACCTTTTTTAATTTATTACTTGCAATTAAATGTCAGATATTTAAAATTATCAAGATTTTAGTGACATCAAAAACCATCAAAGAAACATAGTATGACCAATTCTAAATAATCAGTTATTTGGCTGGTTCTGCCTTGTTTGGTCCATAAGACTTCTATTATACTGCTTTTTGCATGTTTACTTAAGATTTATAAGGAATTCAACACTCATAGCAGTTGTGACAAAAAAGGTTTAATAATACGAATGTTTTCAGCAATACAGTTACTTGCCATCATCAGGCTTAGAACAATAACATAACGGCTAAGAACTTTAGAACTTTCAAATAGAATATTCCAAGACCACAATAAAATGAATCAGTTATTATTTTAACATAAAAATACAATCAATATTAAATTTTATTTGAAAGGTATGTCATATGATGCATTAATTTACAGAAAATTTGAAATTAGTCATTTAAATGGATAAAGAATATCTGTTTTTATGAAAACTGTTTATTTTTCTATTAGAAAGGAACTAGGAACAGAATTAAAACATTCAGATTGCTATTATTGTTGGAACTTTATCAATTATATAATATTAATATATAAAATCATAAATTTATGCAATTAAAATTCTTTTTATGTAACAGTTGATCCAATAATCAAGAATATGATTTCACAATATTTTTGAAAAAATTATATTCAAATAAGCTTAAAACTAGCACAAACTCCACTAGTGATTAATTTCTGTATTAACTGCCAAATTAATAATTATTAATTAATTTATACTATGGTGCCACCATCTATTGGATTAATAATTAATTATTTTAAAGTTAGGCTAAGGTGGCGCCATCTGTTATTTAATAATTAAACTAGAATTTTTACTAATTTCCTGAAATTAAAAATTTGCCTTGGCCTGGAGTTGA
>WUQG02008097.1:0-12010 GCA_011317285.2 Androctonus mauritanicus
GCTTTTTAATAGGTGACTATATTATGAGATTAGGAGCATTGAGATAACAAGACTAACAAATCATCATCACCACAGCTTAAGACCGTAACGTTATGGTTGTCATAAATTGATAATATTCCATGCTTTATGTGCCACCAAGAAATTTTTCCCTTGCCACGTTTTAGTATCGAACTACTCGGTTTTTGTTTAGTAGTAACGAATATTATATATGAATTGTTTTTTTTTTTACACAACTAAGTTTAATATAAATTATCGAAGGTAGACTAGCGTATATAATTTATATGTAAATATAAAGGAAATTTAATTTCAAAACTTTTGAGTAACTTAAATAAAAAAAAATAGTTAAAAATTTCTGTTGTTCTATAAGACGCAATTCTTGGTTTTGTAATTTGAAAACGTAAAAATCGCTAGTAAAAAGTTAAAATACGAGCGTGTAAAAACTTTTTAATTTAATTTTTTAAACCTCGATATTAAAAAAAAAAAAAGAAAAAAGAAAAAGTTTCGCTCGGCGCGCATTTCTCTTACAAAGAAATACTAGAACATTATTGCCACAACTTTGTTTAATTTCGAAACTTGTCAGAGATGTTTTTCGAGAATTACTATATTTTCTCTTTTGAATATTTTTCATTAATATTCCGTCAAAGAAAAGAGAAGAGGGAAAAAGAAAACGAATGTCGCATTTTCATTATTTCGACACAAACGTTTCTTCGTTCTCTGCGTTTTCTTATACAATCTCGTCGATGATAACTGCTTAAATTATACATAAATTTGTATCCGAGCTATACAAAAAAAAAAAAATTTTTTTTTATATAAAAAACCGAAACGTTCCCTGAACTTTATACGCGTCGTAAATACGAAAACACGAATTACGCTCCTATAATTTTTTTACTCTGCGGGCATGCAATGCGGGCGTATACAAGGTTTGCATTAAAAGAGCGTTGATCTCTTAATTATGTTAATGACATCTTTTTTTTATTTCATGGAACTACAGAAGCAATTGCAAATCCTCGCAACCTAAAAGTCAACCTAATAACTAAATTTATAAACAAGCGAAACAGAGGTCATGCCAAGTCGTATGCAAATTTTTCATCCGCGTATAAATATATATCAAGGTAACTTTGCAATAACGTTACGGAACTCTCTATCCGTGCTCGTCGAAACTTCTCTAAACGTATTTTTGACTTCCATAATTCCGAAAACCGTGGCTCGTTTCAGTTTTAAAAGACTGCTCTTGTTACTCATTCCTCGGTTGAGAATTGAGTATCGATCTCTCTCTCTCTTTCTGACGCAACTAAAAAAAAAAAAGCTGTAACAAATGTCACCAAGTCACTGATGCGAATGATAATCGTCGTCTGCAGGAGTAAACTACAACTAATGACCCGAAATAGAAGAAATTACCGGAATGCTGATCTTTGCTAAACCAGAAAATGTATCGTGGCAAAATGTTAATTAAGCTATTATTTTAATATTATAATTTAACGTTATGCTAATAAATCTTTAGCGCTTTGTCTGCTAAACAATTTTCTTTTTCGAATAAACTTTCCCGCGACATTAAAAAAAAAAAGAAAAAAAATTATTTATTAAAATGAAAAATGGAAACCGTTTCGCATCATTTATTACACAAACTTTAAAAAAAAATTAAAAAATCGTGTTTTGTTATAACAAAATAACTTCTCTGCAAATTATACATCAGTTACTGATAAATGGTTTAATTTTTTATGCTTTTAAAAGGTTAATTTATATTTTTTGACCATTTTACTTCGAGTATAACAATAAAAATTATTCAAAAAAAAATTTTTTTTGCAGGAAAAAGAAGAAGATTAATAAGAGTTTAAGAGGCAAAGTCTGATTTAAAATATATTAAAAGAAACTTATAGCTGTAAGAGAATCGTAACCGATTACTGTAGTTATGCTCAGAACATTATACAAATCCCATTGATACTTGTAATTTGAAAGGTGGCTTATATTTATAATAAATAAGTCGAGTGAAAGAAACGTGATATTTTGTGTATGAAATTAAACACCACCTCTAGCTATTAAACGAGAGATGTACCTGAAGATTGTATCCCCGTTAATCACGATTAACTTATTAAAATTGCTAACGCTAATTTTAAGAATAATAATAAAAGGTGATTTATTACATCAACGGGATATATCGAGTTTCCGAATAAAAACGAAGAAATGGAGATTAGAAGTAATCCCATTCAATGTCCGAATCGATATGTTCCCCAGTGAGAGTTATCGATGCTAAAGCAGAGTTTAGAATTTAGTTTTCATAAAATTGGATATTTTTGTAAGCTTATGAATTTTATTCCTAGTAGGAGATGATTTAATTCCGGGATAGTTAAAGTACGTACATGAAGTTGCGAGTTAGGATGTGCTAAAATGTATTTTTTTTTTCCTTTATAAATTTTGGTCGAATTATTAATTTTTTTTTTTTTTTTAAGTTATTAAAACAGCATTTAACAACGTTGATTTCGATTATTTAAATATTAATAAATGTTACACGTTAATGTTTAAAATTTATCATTTTATTAAGTACAGGCTCGAAAGGGCGAATGAAATGCTTTATGGACGATAATTTACATATTTTAATTATTTTAACATAATCGCGAAACATAAATCAGAGTTTAAACGTCTAAAAATCGTTAAGGAGTATTAAATGTCAGATTTATGAGAGGATATTTTCTTCTATTTTAACAAAACAATTTTTTTTTTTTTTATTATTAAATCTGTTTATAATAATTCGTTCAACATCCGACGAAAACGAAAACAAAATTCGTGTAAGTTTAGTAGCAAACGTTATGTTATTACAGAACAATAAAGTAAAATCTTTTTTTTTTTTGTATCGATGCAATAATACAAAAATCATTCGTTTATCTTTTTATTACTCATAAACGACTTACGATATATTGAATTCTGATTCAACTAATAAAATATTAGTTTTTGTATCCGTGTTATTTAACTTTCGTAAACAACAGAAAGTTGTTAGATTGAAAAATTAAAAATTTTGGACATGGCAAACCGTATTAATCATATTATGTAGTACCGCATCTTAAATTATCTCGTTAAAATTTGTCGCAAGCATCAAAATGGATTTTATGATTGAACAGTATTCAATTTTCTAAATTTATTCAATATTACAATATATATATATAAAGAATTGTTTAAGGAAAAGAAAATTTAAAAATTTACAATTAATATTTCTGTGAAAAATCCGTAAAATAACAAAAAAAATTAAAAAAAAAAAATATTAGGTTATCTCTTATGTTTCCAACTTACATCAAGCGTGATCGAGAGGAATGATGTTTTTCGGTCATCACTGAATGAACAAAGTGTTTATATAATGTTATTACACAAGAAACAGGGAAAAATATAAGAAAAATATGAGTTTTTGCACAGGAAAAAAAAATGGAATTTTCCGCTTTTACATTGTTATTTATTAGAAAAAAAAAAATAACTTATTTGTGAAAGATTTTTAAGGCAAAAATTACTTTCAAAAGGTCTCTAAACTGGAATAAACTTTTCTTGGTTGTATTAATTGTTTTACTATAAATAAGTTTTATTATATTACATCCAAAGTATTGTTATTCTTACTCAACAATTTTCATATATATATAAAATTTAACCTTTAAAACTGAATGAAAACAATTTTGTAGGCCTACATAAGCTTGTATTCCGAACAGATAAAATTCCAAATATAATAACAATATAATTTCTTTCTTTTTTTTTTACCGAAAAAAGAAACAAATATATAAAAGTATTTATAATTTTTTCCGTATTATATACCATTATGAAATATGAGAAAAACTGTTTATTGAATTTAAACAGTGTTTAAGTTCAGAAGATATATTTTTTTTTTCTGCGATTTAATTATTTAAAATATGCGGCGAAGTTTCTGAAAATTAAAGTGTGTAATTAAAGAACAACAAGATATTAATTAGTTATTAAATGTTAGAAAAGGGGGAAAAAAAATTAATAGAAGTACAGGAATAATTAGATTGCAGAATTTTTATAAAGCGAAGAGAAAAAAATTTTTTTAATCTTAAACGTAATTATTTTATACTATAAATATATAAAAAAAAAATCACATTAAAATACTTCATTTAAATTAATAACTTTTAAATAAACATTTTTATTATTAAAGTTAATAATAAAATGTTCGTAAATATTTAATGATACTTAATTAAATTATAAAAATAAATTGTTTCTTTGTAAACACATTTAAAATCATGTACGTGGCATATAATTCCAGGTGAAGTTCAAACAAGTTATTATCACAAACGAATTAAGAGTATCATCAATGCTGACAGTTTAGGATTAGCCATGCCTTATTTTTATTTTTTTTAGTTGATCGTTTAAGAAATTAAAAACAAAATGTTATAAAGTTCACCTGGAACGGGTACAAATCTATCTAAAAATCGTTTTTTATAAAATACAGTTTGATGCTGTGTACATACCTGTAACCTAGAAGGTCTGCTTCTCTGCAAGAACAGAACAACAATAACCTCTTCTGGTCCTTCGAAATGTGTCTTGTTTGTCAATTGCATTCTGATTGGACAAATGGTCATGTCACGTGTGCTAAGATTTGTTGATTGTAGCGCCTCAAATCTGCTGGCTGTTAAAGTGGTACAAGGCCAGAAGGACATTTCCCGATTCTGTCAATCAAGCTTCCAATGTCGCTTAAAGAAGGAGGTGGGTCTTTTGTTTTAATCAAAATTTAAAAAATAAAAAAAAAATTATAACTTTCGAACTGTCCTGATGACTCTTATATTTTTTTTTACCTAAATCTAAATTTCGTACGAGTTTCCGTCCTATTTATATAAACGTTGAACTTATTTTTAATATGGAAAAGAGTGAATAATTTTCGACGAATTGAAAGAGCGAAAAAAAAAAAAAAAAATCGAGTATTCGGTTCTGTAAATGTTGTTTCACTGCATAGCATCTGGAAGAAGGAAAAGCCGGAATTACATTACAGAAGAGAATTGTTAGAAAGGTTAAAATGTATTATTCAAAAATCACTTAAAAACAAATAGGTCACGGCTAGTCGAGCACAGTACATCTCCCTCTGTGTTACTCATCTATTTTTGATTTTTTTATTTAAAAGTGTAAATTGTGCAGCTTAAAACTAATAAAACTCTTTTTGTTATTAATATTTAAAAAATACCACAACAATTTTGGTAAAAACGTGATTTTTTTTCTCTCCCTCGTCGAGCTTAAGTCGATCTAATAAATAAAATTGCAAAAATAATAAATGAATAAATATTGTTTCCATTATAAAGATCCCAGAATACATAATGAACAGAGTAGTGAGATATAAACTATTGTTTGATATACTATTGACTAACACTCATATTAATCCTGAAATATTTGGAAATTATCTCTATGTAACAGATGTTAACAATAATTTTCAAATTTTATAATTAAATATTTCTTAAAAGTTTTATTAATTTCTGCTTCTATATATATATATATATATAATATATAAGGAGAGAAAGAAAGAGAGAGAGAGAGAGGAAGAGAACAGAGATATCAATATTTGATAAAATTTATTTGTGAAGTTTATAAAATTATATTTTTCATGTTAGATAATGAAAATTTAAATCATAGAGAACTACATTTAAATAATTATTTATATATATATAAAAATTAAATTAAATCATTTTTATGAATTTTTTTTTTTATTTTAGAATGCTTAATACTTCAAAAATAAAAATCTTTATTAAAAAAAAATGAAAGTTTTTCACTTTATAAAATACAGTACTTATAAAGTTGTTTTGAATTTTTTTTTTTTTTTTTTTACATATATTTTTTGTATAATAATAAATCTTACATGTGTCCAAGCAAATTGATGAGAGAGAGAAGACAGTTTTAAAATTTGACAAGCTTATCTTAGCATTGCAGATGCCACAATCTTCTTCTTGCTAGAGTACGTAACTACTAAAATGTTGATAAGTTCGGTTCACTCATTTATTATTTAATTTATTCTAAATGAAAACTTTGAAAGCTTTACAAAACATAATAAATATTTGTTGATATAAATATATAGAGATCTTTAGATAAACAGTATATAAAATTTATTAAACAGGAATAGTATAAAACTTTATATGACATTAAAAATATTAAATATAATTTTAGAAATGTTTATATATTATTAATTTGAAAATTAATAAATGAATTCAAAATTTAATTAGACAGTTTTAAGTTTCTTAGTTGAATCATTAATTTATATAATAATCACATATTAATATTTGACTATATTTTGTTAGAAAATGTTGAACCAAGTTTGTAAATGCAGTAATTCTATAAAAGAAAAAAGATTAGCAGAGATCAATTTATATCCAAACTTTCAATATAACACTGGATAAATATAAAAAATGAATTAAGTTAAAAAAAAAAATCTTAAAATTCAATTAAAAAAAATAAGAATAATTTTTGAATTTTTTTTTTTTTTATGTTTAAGCATCATACAACAGCTGCTGCTTATTTTTAAATTTCTTTTCAACCTTGACTATTATGTAGATTCATATAAGAAAAAAAAAAAAGAAATAGTTGTCTATTTAAATTAGGAATTAAACTTTTAAAAATACATTTTTAAAAATCCAATAAAGTGTTTAATGAGCAATTTAAACAATATATGCAAATAATAACAGTAAAATTCAAGAAAATAATATTTATTTATGTTTGATTAAACAGAAGTAAAATAAAAAATAAAAAAATCATAATATAGTTTAATATAAAGAGAAATTAAAACTGGAATGTTTAGCATCCAATTAAATATGTAATTCAGTATCCCAGCAGTTTATAAATAGTTTTGTATCTAGAAAATATAGCTGTTAAAAATTCCAGTTTTCATGACTATAACATTAATGTTCAAACTGGAATTTTCATAATAATAATAATAAAAGAATTATAAAAATTCTGTAAAAAAATAAATAAAATGGATTTATTATTTGATTTATTAACATGATATTTATTTATAATTTATACAGAAAAACAAATAAAATATATCAGTAAAATTATATATTATTCAAACAAACATATATATGTAGAAATATTATCTAATACACACATGTTTTAATATTTTATTATTATTTTTCATAATTTTTTTTTAATCTTATCTAACTTGAATAAAATTTTATTTTAATGAAAATTTTCATCTTAAAAATAAGAGAAAATGAAGATTTACTGTTTATATCATATTTTATACTTTAAATTAAAAAATAAATGAATTTATTTTAAGTTGATTACCATTAACTGGAAGTATTACTAAATTGAATTAAAGTTAATATTCATTCATCTATCAAAATACAATGGTTTATGGCTCCAACTTGTAATTAGCGAAAATATTCCTATTAAACTTTACGTACTGTGTTATAAATTATTCAGACATTTATTTAAAATTTCTTACGAAATTTTTAGAAAGACGTTAATGTCGAAATAATAAAAATTTCGAGTATCAGTTGTCAAAACATAAAATTTTAAAGTGCATCTAGTAGAAAGATATTGATTTTCTGGTGATATTTATTTTAGTTTATAACAAAATTTTTGGAGAAACATGAATAAAATATGTAATGTTAATACAATTCTGGAAACAGAATTAGTAAATGAAGGAAATGACATCGAAAAAATAAAAAAATAAAAATTAAAAAAGAGGAAACTGTGGAAATCTGCTCATTAAGCCAGAAGGAACTTTAATTTGTTGGAAGACTAAAACCCCCTTTAATTAATCGACGCTTAATAATTTAATTTTCGAATGCAATAAAGTTCTAAAAATACTTAACATATTTTCAAATCTGTACAAAAACAAACTAATTAAATTTAACATTTTTCCATAAATACAATATTTAATTAGTTTAAGAAAATTTACGGTTTTAATATATATATATATATTAATCAATTATTTCTCGTTCATTTTTGAAACGGGCTTTGAAGTTTCCGTGATCGTTTCGTAGTTAAAAAAAAAAAAAAAAAATGGTGCAAAGGTCAATTAGCGAGGCTTTTCCGTTCGACTTAAAATATACATATTAAAGCTATTTTACAAAAATACATACGCTATAAAATCCATATTTAAACTCGTTCAAACGATAAAAACTTTGGCGCGGAACGAATGTTTCAGTCGGAATTACATTTAAACAGAATTTGTTAACAGCCAACGATTTTTTCGATAATAACGTTAGTTAAAAATTTATCTGCTGAACTGTATCGAATTACCGATACTAATGCAGAGAATTTAATAATATATTTTCAGTTAAAGGTTAGATAAGTTTGTTATTTTTCGTCTGCGATAAAGAATAATTGATATTCACAAACATTAGTTTCTAGGGAGGGGGGAAAAAAAAATTATGTAAAGATAGCCTAAGGATTAACAAAAATCGTATTTGATAAACAGTAATGACTATTAATGTTTATTTTTCTTCGTTTCACCGAAGGCTATTTGTAGAAAAATTGAATGAATTTTTAAAACTATTAAAGAATGTCAAGCGTGTGTAACGTCATACATTAGTGTAGAAGATAAAGGTATAATGATAGAAGATTTTTAATCTTTTCGAAGATTAGAATAAAATAAAACTACACTATACTAAACAGTTTTCGAAGAAAATTAATTAGAATATCGAAATATTTAATTAATAAGTAATTAATACGGTTAATACTTGATTAATTTGCATGGTGATCAAGGGATTGAGTTTCATCGCTCTATTTAAAGTCGTGTAATTATACCTTACTTTCATTAATGTTTATTTATATATTAATTAGGAAGAAATGACCATAAGCAATGAAATAAATGTATCTAGAGTTTTCACAATATCTCCAAAATTACAAAATTTTCATTTCTCTCAAATACATGACAACAAAGGCCGCAAAACTGTAATACAGAAAAATGTATTTAAATCTATAGAAAATGACTTTATATTGTAAAAATCCTGTGATTTGTCTTAATAATTTTATAAATAAATTCCTATTTTAATAAAACAGAAAATTCTAAATGCGAAATTTTATTAAATATTTGTGAATGCCATCAAAATGGACGTTATAGAAATGCATGGTTGTAATGATAAAAAAAAAAAATTGTTTTATTAAAAACTTATTATAATAAATTATTACAAAGTTTTATGTTTTTTTTATTGGATAAAATATAAATAACTTGAGTATCTTAACTTTTTTCTTCAATTTTTTTCGAAGACAGATAGTCGTAATCATCGATATAAAAGTTTTATAGGCTAGTAATACATGTAATAAAAATGTGGACGAAACATGCAAAAATCTATATAGACTTTTATTGGATGACATGATTTAAACATTTCACCATATTTTACGAAAATAATTATTTATAAACTCATAAAAGTCTAAAATTTTAATCTAATTTTTTTTAATAATTTTGTAGTTTTTCTATAGGATAAACATTAATTTTGTTTAATTTGTGTTCTTTTTTCTCAGTGTAGTTTATAAATATGCGATTTTATAAATTATAATTACTTAAAATTTTAAAAATATAACTTACATATATACTGTAAATTATTTAAATTATTTTAAAATAATGTTGATTAAATATATTTGTTGTTTTAAATTTATTCGAGTTAGAATTTATGGTATGCATTTCTCATCGATGGTCATTCGGAAAAAGTTTCCAGAATGTTAAATATCTTGAAAAATTTCTAGGAATTCTCATTTAATTATCTAAGAATTGTTAGACTAGAATATTTTATTATTTAAGAAAGTATTTTTGTTTGTTAAATATTCTAATAATGAACCTCATGGCCGAAGTAAGAGCCTTCATCGAAACCGAATTTACATCAAGTAGATATAAATCAATAACGCTATGCTAAGTAAACATATATGCTATATCTATAATGATACGATATTTATTATTTTAAACAATTAATTCGAATTAATAACTCATTATTTTCGTATATTACTCTTATACAATATTGCTAAACTGTATTATTATCCTGAAAACTAAAACTGAGGAAAGAATAACGTAGGAAAATCAAAGATAAAATATCTAACCTTTAGATAAATATACAGAACTTACCTTTTCCAAAAAAATATATTCATAGTTTTAATATGATTTCTACATAATTTATCATTATTTAAAAATGGTCATGAGAGAGATATATTAAGTGCCCCACTCTAATCAGAGTATTACACTATAAAACAAACTGAAAAATATTGGTGTGTGTGCAAAGTTTAACATTGAAGGTGCTCTTCAGCACAGAAGGCCAACAGAAGCTCAGTTTACAAGAAATTTTTTCTTTTTACAAATATTACGAATAAAGGATAAGAAGCTTTTGTATAATGGTTCACAGGTCAAATAGTTCATAGGACAGTGCCAAGTAAAACCCTGGTAGTGAGGAAATGGTCATCTTTTTATAAGAAATTTTATATATATTTAAATCTTCGAATATGAATGATTTTCGTATTCCCCCCCCCCTTTTTCAACTTTCAATAATATAATTATCTCATTGAAATACATAATTTGTATTGTTTTTAATATAATTCCGTAAAAATTGAAACTTTTTATTGTAAAATTTGAGAAAAGTGCATAAAAATTAGAAAATAAAACAGAATATCAAGAAAAAATATACAGTATATAGAGTAATCAGTATCTATTAATAAACGACACAGGTAAAGCTGAAAAAAAGTAATCAAGAACTATTTATCAGAATAAATACTGATGAGTTACCATTGAACACAGATTTCTTTTAGCGAAATATAGTATTAATAACTCTTCGTGTAAATAGAAATTTCGTTCAATTGATTCGATCATTTTTGAAGTTGCTGAAAAATACGGAACATATATCGATTTTTCAAAACATCGATTATTCTTCCTTACGTTTATTTCGATTTCTCTAATCGTATTCGATTATTCTGTTATGTGGGTAGAAAATTTTTAAATACAATGCACTAAAAAGGCAGTACTTAAAATTTGATCGTCTTTTCTTTTAAGTTTCTATTTATACTAATTGTATTTTTCCTAATAAATCGTAAAAACACATAAAATAAATATTATAATGCATATCATACAGTAGCATTTCTATAATTTTTTGACTTTTTATCGATTAAAATTTTTAAATGATTTCGTTACACGAAAAAATTTGTTAATTATATTTTAATAAAATATGAAAGCGTAAGGCATAAATCATTTTCTTTCCATAATATACTATCAATTCAATGGAAAATTTTTGATAATATTTGTAATTTTTCCATTACAAATATTGTCAAAAAGATGTATGGCAAAGATCAATATAGAAATGGATTCAGATCGATAATAAACATTACTTAGCGAATTTTAGACATCTAGCTAACTGATGGTAATCTAAAACAAAATTAAAAAACAATGCAGATTCATATAATCTGTTAATGTTCAAAAATTCTCAACTTTTTAAATTTCCTCACTGGTAAAACATCTTTGTTCAGAATAACTACACGAAAACGAGAATTAGTTTAGACCAGAGGCGCAAAAAGATGTAAAACAACTAAACAGAGGCAAAATTCGGATAGAAAATAATCTGTAAAGGCCCCACACTTACTTGTTTAATACGAAATCAATTATAACTGTTTCTTCCATTATCATCATGCTAATGGCAGCGTGAAAATACGTTAGACTTCTACATTAACCTAGACCTTTTTAAGACCTGTATATCAGGACAATATTAAGAAATTTGAACATATAGTAGCTGGGATCAATTCCAGGTCTCATATCTTCAGATTTTTCAGGAATATTGGTCCCCAATCTTTAATCCTATCATAAAATGACGGTCTCTGGAATGGTCGCATTATATATATATATATATTTCTGGTGCAGATTTGGCAGTATAAATCAACCAATCAGTAAACTTTGATTATTATTAATGTTCTGAAAAATAGAGAAAAATTTTTAAATTTTATGCTACTCATATTAATTCTGATTTTTTTTAATATGAATAAACAAGTATTTTTACTGTAGTCTGTGTATTAGCTCAGTATAAATGTATCAAGAAACGTCAATCGCAATTATATCGTGCAAAAA
>WUQG02008108.1:0-12010 GCA_011317285.2 Androctonus mauritanicus
AATATAAATAAATTTTTATTCAATTCGGATGATATTTAGACAAGACTACCTTAAAATATTTTCTACTGTTACACTAATAATATGATACTGTTACACTATAATAATGATTTTCTATAAGTTCGTTCTCATAAGTCGGAATAACATTCAAATTCGATATCTATATGAGTTACTATGCTGACGGGATAGATAACAGACTTATTTAATTAATATATGTTTATTCCGCGCTGAAATGAAAAGGATCAAAAAAATTGTTGTGAAATTGATGATAAATATTCTTAGTTCATACAAACTTTATCCATTCACTTTGGATGAAAGCGCAATAATAAATTTTATCCTGATATTTTAATAAATTCAATAAAAAAAATAAAAAATGTTTTAAACTAATTTTAAACTTCTATCATTTATTTCTTATATAGAACCATATAAAGTATATATGTTACTAAGATTGATTCAATTAAGGGAAGCTTTCTTGAATTTCCTATTTGATTAGTTTGGTATAGATATGTAATAAAATTAATATCAATCCCTGGCAAAGGTCATACAATGATCAATTTTTCGAAATCTAAAAGAAGTAAAATGAATTTAATTTTTATACGCAACAACAAATTTGTGTATCGGAAATAGTTTTATAACAAAAATATAATAGTTATTTTGACAAATATTAGAATCAATAACTCTTATTGTAAGAGTGATTATAAGATGACATTTATATTCAAGAGAAATATTGAATAGGATACAGAATGCCAAATTTGAAATTTGAAATTCAATTAATGAAAGAACTAGATAATTTAAAAATAACAAAAAAAGTTAAAAAAGCATTGTTTTAATTCTGCACTTTCTTCTGATCGATAGGTCGCATCATTCAACTGATATCGATGAAATTTGGAATATATATGTTTTTTAGATTACTTAAACACTAATTGAGAATTTTGATCCAGTCGATTTTTTTTCTATACATACATCTTTACGGATTACATAACTTAATTGATTAATCAAATTCTGAACGATGTTCTTATGAAATTTAAAATCTCTTGAAAATTTCACTCCAACAGAACTAAAATGCAGAAAATTAGTGATTCTTTCGACATATAGGCCCTGCATTTCTATAGCTTACATTACTCAATCGATTTCTATCAAATTTAGAATATAAATGTTTCTTATATTAACTTAAGATTTCCTAAGTATTTTGATACAATCAAACTAAAAATAAAGATCATATTTAATGACGTGTTTCAATATTGCTATTAGCAAATACTTTCTCTTGTTACACTAATAATAATATTTTTTTAATCAAAGACTTATTAGTTAATAGTTTGAAATTAAAAACAAATTAGTAATACATACAAAATCTTAAATATTCTAATACAGTATATAAAAATAAGCCAGTATAGTACTGAAAAATTAGAATATTTGCTGCAGCTCTGAAGCTATTATTTGATTGATTTTATTTTTTAATCATCAACCAAGTGGCTCCATCTAAATTGTAGCAAATATCCGAATTTCTTATTACTTTACTATGATTGATTAAGTTTTTATATATTAGATATTTTAGATTAAATATATTTTGAATGGAAGTTTTTAAACAATATAAAAAAGTTTTTATGTGCATTTAATGTAGTATAATTTAGACAATAAGGCAACAATAGAGTTTTGAAATATAAATTATTTAATAAGCTGATAATCAAGATACAGCGTTATCAATGCAAATCGAATTCAACAATATGCTGCATATACTTTTTTTATAATATATACAATCATTCATTTTTAATAATTGTTCAAAATTGGCTAATTAAAGAATTTTACTAATAATTATGAAAAAACTTTTGAAATTTAAGCATTGAATAATATTGTTATTTAGAATATGGTCTAGCAATATCTTCTCCAAACATATAAAGTTTTAATGTATCAATAGATAACAGAAAGATAGAATAGCTATATTGATCTAATAATTAAATAAATATATGAATAGAAATAAGAATATAAATATCTTTATTAATGATATTTTATTTTTATCCCCCTATAAATTTTTTCCTGGATCTGTTGATTATAACTCAGAATAAATGAAGAGGTCGTCAACTAATAAACCAGACAGATTAAAAATTAAAATGATATACTATAGTTTATAAAATATTCAAAATGATATATTTTTTTTTAATCTCGTTTGATTCACATCATAAAATGAATGATATTATAATCATTACCGGTAAGCCAGGAAATTGAATGCAGTTTTAAAAGAATCATTTTATGCATATATTGAATGGTTACAGTTAAGAAACTCAGAATCAATAAAAAGTCTGAACAGCATTATTAGCGGCCATTAATATTTTACTCAATGTTCATCCGTGTGCTATTACGTCGACTTGGACTATGATTTATAAATTGTGGAATAAAGATCAAAAAATAAAAAATAAGAAGACTGCTTGACATAAAACTGAGACTTAATGTAAAAGAATATTCGTGATTGATTAAAATTAAATTGTTTCCTCGTTTTTTTAACGATTGTTCGAGATATGCTTTGTCGATATCCGTAAGAAATATTTTTAATTTATACATAACGAAGAATCTAGATTATCTCGATCGCCTTTCTTTGAAAATTTATTTTAAATTTAATATTTAGTCGACGGAATAATAATCTAATTTAACAAAATTAGCAGATAATTTAAATTATCTTCATAAAACTGCAATTACCTTAAAGCCACTCATCCATATATATTTTTAATTAATCGCTACGTTAATAACTTTCGTCAAGAAGACATAATTTGCATATTTACCTGTATAAATATTGATTTTTATAAAATTTATTTTTTTTTTACATTTATCAAACTTCAAAAAAATGAAAGTAAATGGTTCTAAACTGATGATACGTTTTGAAAATAGATCGGTATGATGGCCTATTATTATTGTTATAATATTCATACATTTTCATGTCTTGTATTAGAAATGTGTTGTTCCAGGAAATTTCGGATGATATTTAATTCTATTTTTAATTTAATGCTTAGTCATCTGAATTATTACAAGAAAAAAAAATTACAATTTCCGAATTTTAAACTTTAAAATGTAATCTTATCTCTCCCAAGACTCGCATTGGAATACCAGTTATGAACATTTTTACCGTTTTAAACCGCAGATGTAAATAAATAAAATAATGTTACGATATTTACGATATGATAATGTTACGATAATGTTTTAAAATAATTATGCAATAAATTTTAAAAATCGAACATGTTGTTAAGAGAACAAAAAAATATTTAAATAGTAAAATTTATTCGATTTCCGTTTTACATATTCCGGATGAATTACGTCAGTAATGTATCAGAAACACAATAACAAAATATGTATTGTATATAACATTGGCAATTCTAGGAGAGCAGACATTTCCACTGAAAAAAGTGCAAAGAAAAATATTTAAAATTACATTAATTATTTTATCAAATTCGTAAAAGTGCAATTCCCATTATAGCTATTTGCCATTTTAATTAGCGAAGTATGAGTAATGTGCGAAATTAGCGCATAACTGTTATATCTCTAAAGGATAATACGATATTAAAGTTTTTGGATATTTTCACGTCCTTAGAATCTATATAAACCCTTCACACCATTTTCACTTTTTTTAAAATTCTAAATATATGTAAAAATATCATATTGGAATTTTTGCATTTTAATTTAAAAACCATTTTTTTAAACAATTAAAAATAAAAATTTTCATCTTTTTAAGTCTAAATATTAAAATCAGAAAGTAAAATTACAATATGCTTATATAACATGGAGATATTTTTAATGTGTAATAGGATGCGATGTATCTTATATAATTTTTGTTCTTTAAGTTAACATGAATCGTATTAAATAGCATATACGTTGAACACAGTTTATTCGTCTTTAACAATGGAATAAATTTGTTAGTTTGAAAACAAGTATAGTATTAAACATTTAAAAATCACGCTTGCAGAATTTATCATTGAAAAATTTGTTTTGAAATAATTCAAGCGATGAAAATTTATTATTATTAAAAAAAAAAAAAAAAAAAGATAATATACTGTATTGCGAATTCCCTAAACGTTTATAATAATGACGCATTTTTTTAAATTTGAAATAATTAAAGATCAATTTGTATATATTTTTTAAAAAAATCCTATAAATTCAGATGTTTTGCTTTATTAAAATTTATGATGCGAATATTATATTTTTGGGTTTTTTTTTTGCAAAAAAATAATTTTAATAAAAAATAAATTAACTAAATTAAAAAAATAAAAAAAAAAACCTTCCAGAAATCATTAAAAAAAAAAAAATTAAAAAAAGAAAAAAAAAAAAAAAAAAAAAAACATTACAGCAACTTAGTCACAACTTTTAAGTAATATTAAGAGAGAATTTCACGCTTGATACTAATGATAATTACGATATCTTACAGAAGAAAAAATTATACATATTAACCTACATTAACGGAGTTTGTAAGTTTAATCAGATTTTCTGTAGGATAGTTAATAAAAAAATATATAATTAATATTGTTATCGTTTATGTGATTCGTGCAGATTTCATTGTTTATTAAATGCATTATCTATTCTAAACAGTAACCAATTCAATTTGATTTTTTTTAATTATATAATTAAGAAATTTTTATTGCGTAATTAACGTTTAAGAAATTAATTTTCGTTGAGATTCGCCTATGATATCGATCCGAGAGCAGAATGACTAATAAAAAGTGGGTGTCCTATTCGAATCGCGCGTCACGTTAGATGTGCAATCGAAGTTTTTGCAGCGAAACATAACTTTCAGGTGTTTACGATTGACTAATCTAGCTTGTAAAGGAACACCGGCGTAACTAACGATCATTATGCAAATCACGTGATTAGTAATAACACCGATGCCGAGTGTCTAATCCAGCCAATCGGATGACGATTTAGTCGATGATGTCACGGTTTTTCCTCCGTTATCACGCAACACGTGCAGTTAGCGAACGGTCATTTTCGGATAAGTGCATCGATACATCAGCATGGCTAAGTTAGCTCTGGTAACTTTGTGTCTTGTAACGCTGATTAGCTATTGTCGAGCGCAAGATGTTAATACACAGGTGAGTAAAATTTTTTTTTCGGTTTTTTAACTTTTAGTTTATACAGAATGTTTTATGGAGAAAAGAGTATGACATATTCAATATCAAGTTCCTCGAAAAGGAAGTAAATCTAGTCTGACAACGATTCCTGTTTTAATGACGTAAGAGAACTTAAAAGTAGTACCGAAGCCATACTGTTTTGCTTCCTTTCCTATACAATAGAGAAAACTGCGGGAGCAAAAAATACAATATCTTCCTCACTGGGAATAGATATTGCAAAAGAATAAGTTATGCACACGGAACAGTGTAGTAAAATAATAGAAACATTTTTTATATGCGAACTTTTACTTCTATTTATAGTATAAATATATATATTATTTATTTTGCACAGGAACCGAGTATCAACATTACAAAGAAAAATGAAGTTACGACAGAAATAACAACCCGAGACACCAACAAGACAGAAGATACTACTACCATTTTTCCCTCCACTACTATCTCCACTGAGTCTACTTCAACTAAAACATCAGTTGTCACCACAACATCACCAGAAACAACTGTAAGTGAGCGTTTTAACTGAAAAATAATTTATTTAAACTATTAATAAAATAAAAAAAATCGAAATTGAAAATAACAGCGAACAAAATAACACAAAATGTGGCCGTTTCTTCACTCTCTCAAATTACAAAACTATAGAAATTAGTTTTATCTTTATGCATACGCCAGAATAAAATTTGCACTGTACACAAATTACATTAAATACGCAGATTTTAAGCAGTGAACAATTGAAAAGTCGACCATAAAAAACAGATAAAACGATGTGATTATGATGAAATTATAGTAAATTTTTAATGTATAAAATGGCACAATACGAAATATACAGCGTATTTATTATATCAAGATGTTATAAACTAGACAAACACCTGTTTATTGAAAACAGCTGCAGATATCCAATTTATACGAATGATATAATATTGTATTTTATTCTATATAAAATATTTCATATATGAAAATTTTTCTCCAGACCAAAAACCCCAATAGTAGCGTACGGTGTGCATCAATGGCGGAACTATCGATGACGTTCGTTGTTTTCCTTCTTGCATTTATATATTTCTGATTTTCCCCTGGTAAGATTCAGTTCGTTTTATTACATATTTTAAAATTTCGATCTTATGAAAAATTTAATTCGTTTTTATTTTTACAGATTTATCTGATGGGAAATGTCTTCAGTTCTCTTCTGTGTAATCTGGATTTTTGTATATTTTATATTCTCGGAATTATTTATATAGAAAGTGGTTATACCATCGATCACGTTCGTGTGTGCATATTAAAAATTTATCAAATTCTGTGTGTGAATTATATTAACAGCCTCTTTTATATATAAAAAACAACTGTAAAGAGTTTCCGGCGTTGTAATTAATTTAATTCGATTATATTGTATATTCGAAATATTAAAAATGTTTTTCGTTTAACAATTTTTCTTAGATCGAAACTTTTTATGAACGTGCGTGTATATGTGTGTGATTAGTTACAGCGAAAACTTATACTCATGTAAAGTAATTATCTGATGAAGAAATAAAATTTTCATATATCGCCGTTTACTAAATATCTATATCAGATTAAAACTGATAAAAATGTCCATTTTTCCATTTAAAAATATGAGCCGAGTCTAGACTCTAGCGTAAGCATGTGACACTCATTTATCAGAAATCTGGAAGAGGAACTAAATTTTTAAACCTAAAACGGGCGTGTTAATTCGACGAATGCATTACTAAATAATAATAATAAAAGCGTGCCATAAAATAATACTGCTGTAACATATTCAAATTTTTAGAATTATATTTGATAATGGTATTTGTAGAATTGTTATTTAAAAAATAGTAATAAGTAAACTAAAAAACATGATCTAGTGGAGAATCAACCCGCAAACATTTCTCAAAATAATTGAAGGTCGCGATGGTAAAGTAGGTTTTTCGAAAATATTGAATTTATTATTGTAGAACAGACTGTTTGCATTGAATTCCAATTTCATCGATGTTATCTATAAATAAGTTTTTTAAGTTTTTTTTAAAGCATTATTAGGATGAACGATAACGAGAAAAATTCGGGTCTACTTTTAAATTTTTTTAAAATATTAGTAATGTATAGTTTTATAAAAAATTCTGTTGTGGTATATCACGTATCATTCCCTATAAATTCATAATTATCAAAAGAAATTATTTTCGCATTCACGCTAGAAATACAAATAACAATATACTATGAAACTTTCGCAACTATTAAATTTCCACCAGTAAAGCGTGATAAATGTAGAAAGTATTTGCATACAAAATCGACGTTGTTATAATAGTATGCATTTCAAAGCGTGTAACGCTGTGTAACTAGTAAGCTATATATGACGAATGAAGAATTATACGCGTTACTAAAATAAAACTATAATAACTATTCACTTATTAGTATTTCTATTGTTTTATATAAAAAATTAATGAATGAATTTTGTTTGTTCTTAAAGAAAATTTTTATGTTATTATTTTCCTCTATTGTTTTCAAATTTTCAAAATAATAAATTTGGATATCACTTATACTTATTTGCATATCTATCTCCGGATACATCTTAAACCTCTAAAATAATTTAATAAATACAGTATATTGAAAATAATATAAATTATTGATTTAACCTTCAGTTTTTACTGTTTACCATCGCTTAATACTGTATACGACTGACAAGGCGATAAAAATTTTAATTGATAATATTTCAAATGTATTTAGGTCTTTGGAATTAATGATATAAAAAAAACTAAACAAAAGCAAAGATATTGATGTCAACTGGTGCATTAGAATAATACATTAAGAGTTAAAAGTTGGTTGCCGGAAATGTAAATGTTCTCTCAACACTTTGTTTTTAATTTATATTTATTTTCATTTATAATATTGGAAAATTAATAAATAAAATCGGAATTTTATTGATTTTTGTTATATTTGAGAAAAAGATTTAAGACACTTGGAGATAATTAATTAAAATTTTAAAAACAAGTAATTTAGAAAGAAATAATCGCCTACCTTCCAAACTTGTCCTTTATTTTGGATTCATATGGGATAAAAATCATCTTTCATCTTTCATGTTATAACCTATATGTTGAATGTTATAGAAATCTATTAAACGGATTCCACGATTATTATAAACATCAGCAAATTGAATGCCCGCCATTTTTAAACGGATAAATTTACAGGTTTAATTAAACTCATTTCAAATTTTCCATTAACATCCTTACCACCCTGCCAAATTTCATAAATTTCCATCGAATAGTTTGAAAAATTATTAAGCAAAATTTTTGAAGTTTTAATAGCTATCATTTTTAAGCAATTGTATTTAAAGGGTTAATTGATGTGCTACTGGCATCATTTTCAATCATATAACTATCCTATTAAATATCACAAAAAATCTAATGAATCGTTTAAGATATATTAATAGAAATCTTAGAAATGTAAATGTCCGCCATTTTTAAATGGTTGGAGCTAGAAGGTTAAATTATGTGGCATTGAGGTTACTTTTAAGTGATAAAAACATTATCATTAAACATTATAAACGTTATTACCATTATTATTATTAAATTCCATTCATCAGATTACTGATGTAAGTCTGGGGACACAACAAGCAGATAATAAAATGATCTTATAAGCCTCACTTCCCTTCAAAAAGTAGACTAAAAATAAAAGATTAAATTTTTTGTTCACATTTTTAGTTCGATTATTTACTATAGTTCATAGAAATTTTATTCAATAATATAGTGATTTATAATTTAAAATAGTTTAATAATAAGATAATTTAATGGTGATTAAAACGTCACACTCTGTATGGATCACATCGTATCAAATGTCACAAAAAATATTCAAACAATAATTTACCTATAAAAATTATTTTAAATTCCTTATTTTTTAAATCATAAAAATACGTCTATATTAATTGCATTGAAATATGGCGTAATGAAAATTAACTTATCATCACAATTTTATAAAAATATCAAAGTCATTTTACCTCACAAGAATCTTATATAAAATACGAAATTAAACGTCTTATACACATTAATTAAAATACCA
Organism: Androctonus mauritanicus; assembly: GCA_011317285.2. Classification (NCBI taxonomy): domain Eukaryota; kingdom Metazoa; phylum Arthropoda; class Arachnida; order Scorpiones; family Buthidae; genus Androctonus; species Androctonus mauritanicus. Next base: position 9,141 of record WUQG02008108.1, read on the forward strand.
AACGAACAAACTCTATTACCTAAATAGCAATTAAAATTTAAAATCACAGTTTACTAATTATGAACTGAAAATCCGTTATGATATTACATTAATTCATACAAAATGTAGATTATTATTAATAATACTGTATTAAAAATTCGTTATATGTTTACGTAAAAAGAAATGTTTTGTTTTAATGACCGGAAAAAAATCATTACTGTACTGATTTTTTCCGTTTAAAAAAACATCTTGGATACAAATTATATATTTATATGCAATATTTTACAACAAAAAAAAAAAAGTACGTGCAGCATAATTTGATGATTTAATTACTATTCGTTAAGTATTACAAATTGATTTTATTACTTGGTTATTGGAGAATAATTCAGTTAGCATTCTCCAGTAATAAGGTAAATTATCTACAAAAAAAAGCAAGCAATTTTCGGCTTGAAAGACTTAAATTGCTGTAAATAAAATTATTGTTTAAAACCGAATAACGGCCGTTATCATCTTTAATTAATTTTTTATAGATATATTTTATGTTTTTTCGAGATTATTTTACACTAATTTATTTATTTTTTCTTACTAAATATTATAATTGCATTTTAACGTATTAATTATATATTTCCAGATTCGGATAAGGTAAAAAGTTGAAATTTTGAACATATGTAGTTCATTACTAATAGGTCACGAGCTAAGGGATTAGACGCTCTGGCGTCGTGACCGAAAGCTGATGTCATAATTATATCATTAATTCTGACGTCATCAGAGTGACATCATTTATACATGAAAAATCGAAAGATACCAACTTTTAATTTAGGAAGCACATCGGCATGTTCAAATACACCTCCCACATCTTTATTTAGAATTCTGAGAGCTTTTGGGTAGAGTCTCAATGGTCAGGGGTTAACAACATTAAAATATTGATTCTTCATACAATAAAATTAATGTTAATAAACCATAAATGATGTTTTTCGCTTACAAAATTTAAATATTAACAATGTAGAGCAATATTTAAATTGCTTGGCTATATTTTCAAGTAAAAAATAAATAAATTGAAATTAATTTATATAAGTTATTCTTCATTTCATATTGAGAATAAAAAAAAAAAAACTGAACTAAAAATACTGTACTTTTATTATCCTATCCCGAATTTTCGAAATAACAAGCAAAAATAACAAAGTTTATTATTATTATTTAAATAAATTTTACATTTCTACATTTTCCTAAGCTGAATGCAAAGATATCTAGGCAAATTTTGTAGTTATTTTTTATCTTTTCAAGATTGTAGGAGAAAATACGACATATATTACGAAACTGTAATTAACAAATCTCATATCCATTAGAAAAAAAATCTAATGTATATAAAAATAAACTCAGTACAATATTGTATTAAGAAATTAGGCTATTTTAGATATCCTAATAATTTAGACGAGGTTATTTGGTTGAAGTTATTTTCTTTAAATCGTTGACCAAATATTGATTAAAAATAATTTACATGAAAATCGTTTCTTTGAGAAAGACATTCTAACCAGAATATGTTAACATATCATTAAATAGACTTTTATTTAATGATATGTTAACATATAAATATTTTTCTTTTATTTTTAATCCAAATGAATTGGAATTTTTAGGGAACATTAAATGACATCAGAAACATTTATATACCAAATCTGGTAAAATCAATTGGATAATGCGACTTGTAGAAGAGTACACGATAAAAGGACTCCCTATTCCCTTTATTCTGACCTTATTGGGCTAAAATTTTCAAGATGTCTTAAATAACATAAGAAGCATCTACAACTCAAAATTGGCCAAAGAAGTTGAACAATGATAGCTGTGTTTATAGAAAATAAATTCTTATGTATGTCTCTACTCGATTATGTTGAAATTTTCAGGGTATCTAAAGTAATTTAAGAAATGCTTATATTCCGAATTTCATCGAAATCGGTTGAACGATGAGACTTAAAGAAGTGTTTGCGAGGAGAAGAATAAAAATGCTTTTTTGAATAGATTTTTGGTATTTTAAATTGATCTAGTTTTTATTAATTGGATTTGATGTTTCAAATTTGAAAAGCCTATTAAATATTTTTCTCAAATATGTCAGATTAATAATATTGAACTTATAACGAAAGTTACGGCCAGTTAAATTTTGATCGAAATAATTCTGTAATAAGAATCAATGACTGTTGTACATGGTTCGTTACAGTTACTATCATGTCTCTTGATATATTTTTTATGAATGAGATATTGTATGATGGTATTGATGTATTCACAGCACCAAACGTGATAGAGTACTTTAATATCTGTACTTATTAATACATATCGAGAATGGATTAATTTTTTAAAAATTTGATGTACTATATTTTGATGTGAACTGCTATTAGTGTGACCAAAATAATTCATGAACTAGAATAAAATACAATGTACTATATCCTATAATTATTTTTTATTTTAAAGTTATATTGTTAAATTCTTATATAGATTCAGGATTCAATTTAATAAATTTACTAAATGAAGAAAAATTTTTACCAATAGATTTGTTTTTTTAAGAATTTTTAAATTTTAGATATTTAACATCAATTTAAATACTGTATTGGTTAATGTAATTTAAAAATTTTTAATAAAGTTGAAATTTCAAAAAATTATTTTTATTAAAAAATTAAATTTTTTAATAAAAATTATAATAATTATAATAATGTTTTATTTTTTTAATATAATAAAGAGAAAGTTTCCAACAAAATGGAAAATTTCTTAGTTTTATGCATAGAGATATAATATATAACTAGAGTGCGCATATCCAGTCTAACGTGTAGAAAACCGGCACCATGTTGGTTAAGTATTGCAATATAATATCCATTATATTGCATACAATGCAATATAATGCATAT